>CAOLHI010003513.1:0-171979 GCA_948474755.1 Ctenosaura bakeri | reverse complement strand
AGGAAAAGAACAGGTAACATTATTTTTGGCTGCCTACTTAGTTGGGAGTAAGCCCCACTGAATCTGAGGAGCCTTATTTTGTAGTACAGGTCTGTAGGATGTTGCTGTCACTCTAAGCATGAATAAGAAGTTAAATGTGCCTTTTTGTGGGGGTTTCTGTTAATTCTCTTGCTAGAGTATTAATGCCGTGCTGCTATGTGAGACCTCTTTTCTCTTTCGTCAGTTGTACAGTTGAGCAAAAGTGGATGCCCCTATCATTCTTTATTTCTTTGCCAATTCTTTGTTATTTAAATAAGTTGGTATATACAAACTGTAAAAAAATCCTTGACCTGAAAAATTCAGATACAGTGTAATGGCTTTGGCTGGAGTTGACATCAGCTTGCTTTCATTTCTGGTCTGGTGTATTTTGTATTTGGCAATGGCTGTATTAAAGTGGTTACTAACCTCTCAGTTCATTATAAGCTATCATATAAATCAGACCAAAACAGTATTTACAGTGGAGCTGTTTATTCATGTTTATTCAATAGTAAGGCCATTTCTGCACTATACTCTTATAGTGCTATTATTCCACTTTCAACATCCTATGGAATCCCAGGGTTTGCAGTTTACGGAGGGGCATTTAGAATTCTCAACCAGAGAGCTTTTTGGCCTCAGTAAACTACAAATCTCAGAATTCCACAGGATCTTGAAAGTGGAATAATAGCAGTAGAACAGTGTAGTGCAGAAATGGCCCAATTTTCATTGTGTTTTGTAGCACTTACTTCCAAGTAAACATATATAGCATTACAGCTCAACATTTAACGTAACTGAAATCTGTTTCCATTCTGCTTGAATCACTATAATCTAATAGCATTTAATTTGGTCTGGATCATGTCATCTATAGCTTTTGGTGGAGTCAGAAAGAGTAGCCTAAGTTGACCAATGCCTATCCGTTGATGCCTACGGATTCAGGTTATACCTGATCAAGATCCATGGCCTGTATTCCTTTAGTTGCTATCAGTTACAATAGACCCTTAGAATCAATTGCTGGATTAAAAATTACCATGTAGATAAATCCTATTGATTCAATGGGCCTCCTCTAATTGGGACTAGTGGTTAGACTCAGGTGCATGTTTGCCTACTTGTTACTCTGTTTCTTCATGATTCACCTACCAAAGAAAATGGTATTTGATGAATCATAGTAGAAACATAATGGGGAGAGAAGAGGGAGGAGGATCCTCATCCAACCAGCACCGTGTGGCTGGGATTAATGCCACTCAGTGGTGGTCCATGGACTGGTGCTGGTTCCTGAACTACTGGCTGCCAGTCCCAGGCACGTTTCCGGAAAAGAAAGAAACAGTTGTGAAACAGTTGTATCCAATGGTCACAAACTTAGTGCTGGCCCCTGGCACATTGGCAAACAAGAATTGCCAGTCTGCACCATTAGCTACCAGAGGAGTGCTGGCCCAGATAACATCAGGGGCATATTTGTGAAATTTATCCTGAAGAGACATTTTTGCTTATCCCATGTCTTCCCCAGAAGAGAAAGGATGGAATGGGTGGAGCTCCTCTGACTCAGGTGGTAATGGCAGGAGCACAAGGAAAGGAAAGTCACCTTCCCACTGTTACCTCTGTTCTGTGCCCATTGGGGTTTAGGAAGACCAGCAGTACATGGAGGAATCTCCTTCGGTCAGGGTGTGTGGCTTTGAGGGAGGGGACTTCCCAGAAGCTTTAGTAGAGGAGATGGGGGCTGTCCATAGACCAGATTAAGACCATGTGTTTGTGGGTATCCTTCCCTGCTGTGTATGATCACTTAACCAGAGAAGAAAGAAGAGGAATCAACGAGTCATGGATGCTCTACTAATTCCCAATAGAGTTCATACTCTAGACTCATTTTGGATGTGTTATGTGTGTGGAGAGGGGACAGTGATTTATCTTCCCAGGGAAATGAGTCTTAGATATAATCCCAAGATGTTAGGCAGTATTATCTCCTCCAGCTGAAATGCTTCAACAGAACAAAACAATAAGGGTATCTAAATTGAAATTTATATCTCTGTTTCTGAATGTAACAGAAGACAAACATTTATGGCCATCAATGATAGGAGATTTTGAAGGGGTCTCAGAAGCACCACAGTTGTCACAGTCATATGCCTTTTCCTCCCTCTTCAAGTGCTCTAAGTAGTCCCTGTAGTGTAATTGCAATAAAGCTTTTCAGGAGCATGTAGCACCCTGGAGAATGATGCTAACATTTAATTGTTTGAATTAAGTAGTGTTTTATGGTACAGCTGCCTGGTTTACTCATGTAATGAATGCAGTGCTTGCTTTGGCTCCTGGCTTCATGGCTTCTAACCTCTCTTTGGCTAGATGAGCTTCCCCGGCTAGTCACACCTTCGCATCCCGGCTCAGGTGGCCCAGAGATCCTGGATGTGCCCTCTGTTGTGGCGAACACACCTTACATCACAAACAACCCCTATGACAATGGCAATGGTATCAAACTTTCAGGCACTTCTGGTCAGCAGCCTATAACCAACCCTGGCCAAGTCATCGTGGAAGTATATGGATCTCGGACTCCCACCACTGCAGCCACTCCATCACGGCATAGGCCTCATGGCAGCGAAGAGTCTGGAGTGGTGGACCGTCACCCAGGGCGGATACCAGAGGTGGACAGGCCATCCTACCCTCACACCTTCCTACCTAAAAATAACCGCACAAGGCCTCAGGAAGCACTTTCAGAGACCACTATCTCATGGACCCCGTATTCAGAGAGCTCTGAGTACATCATCTCTTGTCAGCCTGTTGGCTCTGATGAAGAACCTGCAGAGGTAACTTCCATTTGATTTTTTCCAAGAGTGCTCATAATGGTGAAGCATAGTACTCTCATTATTATTCACATTTATTTGACTTAGTAGCATCAGTGGTGCTCCCAAGGAGCTTACTGATTGAAACAGAAAGGAGAGAAAGAAAAGAGAGAAAGGCAGGTGGTTAAATGTAACTATTTATGTTTCCTGAGCTTAAATCTTAATTATTGTTGGGAATGAGAATGAAGGAGAACAGCCAAAGGCCATAAGGTGAAAGCTGAGTTTGAGAACTGACATGAAGGAAGATGTTTTCAGGAGTCATAATGAGCAGCAGTAGAAAATGGTTGGAGTATTTTAAGGGAGCAGGAGCCTGAAGAAGGTAGAGGAGATGACCCAGGGGAAAAACAAGGGATATAAAAAGTAAGGACTGTGATACAGTTCAAAAACATAGGGTGAGGTCAGTCACTGAGGGTCTTCTGAAGTGAGGAATATTTGCAGGGATGCGAAGAGGGTGTCACATAAAAGGGATGAGCGGAATTGTTAGCAGCACTGTTTCTGGAGTGAGGGCTAGGAAGTGAAAGCAGAGGCCAGAGGAGGCAGCTGCAGACATGAAGGTAAGAAACAGTCAGAGCAGGGACCAGAATTTTCACGAAGGATGGCAAAGTGGGTTTGATGTGTCATGCAGGGAGAAAGTCTGGACAGTCTCATAAGGCCAAGATCTCCCAACATTTGCCAGAGCAGCACAGGAAGAGCACCCCAACCAGTGCTAGCTCCTTGCCTTGGTGATGGCATTAGAATGTGGCCCAAGCAAGGCTGCCTTTAACTGACTCTGTTCTTAACCTGTGAAACAGGTCCAGCTGGCTACACTCTACCAGTTACATAGAGAAATGGAGAAGGGCTTCCTTGAACAAAAGTGAGACAGAGGAAACCATAGCTTCAAAGCATCTCTCTCTCTATCACTGGATTGCATTGTACTTTAAAAAAGAGATAACCCCGTTCTTGAGAATATGATGGCTGCAAAAAACATCTTAGAGCTAGCTTCCCCCCCCCTTTTTTTTTTTTTACAAATCAAAGGAACCTTTTCTTTTAATGCTCTGAATTTTCTCAACCTGCAGGTCAAAGTTCCAGGCACATATTCTAGTGCTACTCTCACGGGTCTTACAAGAGGTGCCACCTACAACATCATAGTGGAGGCAATCAAAAATCGTAGAAGGCATAAAGTTCTTGAAGAAGTAGTCACAGTGGGCAATGCTGGTGAGTGGATCCAAATTTTTCGATTGTTGGAAAATAATTTGTAATCCATTGTTTGTTGTGTTGGCTATTACATTTATACCCAGCCATTATTTCATGGTGCTAGGGTGCCATGTATGCATTATGCATGTAGAAACAACCATCCACACCTGTTTATCCTTGCAGAAAATATGTGAGACAGGCATGCTTAGAAAACATTCTTTTCTGGACTATACACTATATATCAGATTCTGGGAATTTCAGTCCAAAAAAGTAAGTTTTCCAAGCTTTGGATGGATTGTTCATCCAAAGATATCTTCTGACTGTCACAGTCCAGTAAAGTTTAGAACCCAAACGTCCATAAACTGAGTCTGACACTCTGGCCATTGTACCACATTTCCTTTCTAGTTCTTCATTTTGCATGTATTGTTTCATTTGTTAGGCGGTAGTATTATTGGGAGATTTGGACTGAAATCCTCTGAAATTGGTGGGGTGTGCTGCTTTGCCTCTATACCTGGCAATAATTGTATTTATGCAGGATGAGAGCATTCAGTGGCCAGAGCTGCATCGTAATGCTTTTGTATTGCCACTGTGCAATTGGGGGGGACACTGCACGAGGAGGTATTGAATATTTCCTTATGCCACATTCAAAATGGGATTCTGACCTCAGGGTCCAGTCCTGCAGCACAAGAGTGATCACATAGACCAGTCCATGGCCAAGAGGAGGTGTGTTTGAAGGAGGGGCTCTAGAGATTTTTATACTGGGGCCAATCTCTCTGTGGAATAGACAAGCTGTTTTGAAAGGAAGAACAGCTTGCCTGTTCTGCCTGCTGATGGGTGTGAAACACTCAAGTCCTGCCCAGCCAGACACCTCTCTGTGTCCAGGTCTGAACAGCCGGGGAGATCTCTGGATCAAGCCAGGGCTGTGACAAACAGGCCTGCTTCTATTCTCCTTTCCTCAGAACGCAGCACCCTCCTTACTCTTATCCCTCTCCCCTTGGCTTCCTCTTTCCAGATATTATCTCCCTCTACTTGCTTCCCTTAAATCTGCCCCTTTTCAGAAATAAGGACAAGCAGTGATTTATCTCTTAAATGAATGTGATACTATTGTTACTATGATAAAGTGTATAATTCAGTCCAAAGAAATAACACTTTCTGGAGGCAGCCTTATAAAAACATATAAACAAATCTTTATTAAATATACTGTCAAGGTAAAACTTTTTTTTTAAACTAAGGATTTTTTAAACTAAGGATAAACCAGCATGACACTTCTCTCTCTCTCTCCCCCCACACCAACTCTGCTTATCAACTATCAACTCAGCTTTATCAACTTTATCAGCTTTATCAATAGTTTACCAACTATCCCCAGCTGTCTAAAAACTGTTCTGAACTCTGGCCATTTCCACACTGGACTGTTATAGTGCTATTATTCCACTTGCAACATCCTGTGGAACCCTGGGGTTTGCAGTTTCGGGAGGGGCCTGGTGGGCGCTATAACAGTCCAGTGTGGAAATGTGTTTCAACTGGAGCCTTAATCCTCTGTTTTCAGTTAAATTTCAGTTATTTTCTTCCCCTCATCTAGCCCCTCCCTTGGGCTACCCAAGGTTCCATTTCAACAGCCAATCACTTTTAAACACTCTCGGTAGTCGCTAAGGAGGCTCTGTTGTCAAGGCCGCCCCCCAAGGTTTGTCACAATGGGCTCTAGTAGGAACTTTTCAGAATAAGAACGGGTGCTTTGTCCAAAATTCTCCCCTGGCCACAGTTGTGAGCAAGTGTGTGGAAGGATCTTCCTTTGGCTCAGCTCATTGCACTCATAGTGAATGTTGGCATGCGTGATTACTTAGTAGGTCCAACAGAGTTTCAGAGGGCTTACTCCCAAGCAAACGCATAGGGTTGCAGCCTAGATTTCTTTTGTCAACATGAAGCTGAATGGTTCTTCTGGTGACCAGGAAGTGACTACTCTACACACACAAAATGTAATCATTCTCCACAAGGTTCACAGACGGGCTGTGGTCCACAGACGACCACTTTCCATACCATTGATCTGGAGGACTGTAGTTGCCCATTTCTGGTGTTCACTGACAGGCAGTGGGTTTCACGGGTTTGGGGGGGATCATTACTATCCCTGCCTGGAGGTGCCAGGAGCTGGATTTTCTATCCTGTAGGCAAAGCAACTTTCCTATTGCTGTCTGTCTGCAACTAAAGGAAGGCAACTGAGGCAGCCTGTCAGTTCTTTTGAGCTGTTTGCTTTTGAGAAAGTGCATAGTTCCATATCAGTTTAATGCCCATGGTCTTTTTCACCCCTGTTAAAGCCCTGACCCAATGATTTGGTGCACACATATGACAAGCTCCATGTGGGAGAGCACAGCCTTGTTTCCTTTAGTGTTAGGAAATGTAATAACGATGGGAACATTTCACAGCAATGAAGATGAAACAACAGAACCACAATGGGAGCATTTTCCAGTGATAAGTCTCCAGACCAAGTTTTGTTTTGTTTTGTTTTAAATATGTGTGGGGGGGTTTTGATATAGGCTGAAATTGGAAGTTGGACTCACTACAATCAGTGGTTTTTACCTCCAAGTAAACATGTCTAGTATTGGACTACTGGGAATTTTTGTTGTGAAATTGATTGGGAAGCACTGATTTATTCCAGAAACATTTGTCCAGGGCTGTGGAGGTCCTGATGTGAGGTATTCAAATAATCTGGGTGGAGAAAGATTTATGTTCGAGTGTAGTATTCCAGACCACAGGCTTGACCACACTTAATTATGATACCAGGAAGATCTGTTTATTAGCCTAAAGGGTCTCCATTATTCCTGGCAACGTTTGGGGAAGGAAAAAATTCTCTGAAATGTTCTGTTTGTTGTCATACAATGTTACATGCTTTTATTTCCTTTCCTTTTTTTTTTTAACTTTCCAGTTTCTGAAAGGTTAAACCAGCCTACAGATGATTCATGTTATGATACTTTCACTGGCTCATTCTACTCCGTTGGGGAAGAATGGGAAAGAATGTCTGAAACTGGATTTAAGCTCTGGTGCCAATGTTTAGGTCTTGGCAGTGGCCACTTCAGATGCGACTCTTCAAGTGAGTAGCTTCTTGTGTGCGTCTCTCTCCATCTCTTAATATTTCAGGTGACACTGTTCTCTACAAGTAACCAGACTCTGTCTAATGTGTACTTTCTGTGCTGAGCCTTGGCCAAATAAGATCACATTCACACGTCAAGACAGGTTTACATGAGTGCCTTAAAGAAATTGGTCATTAACCTATAGCGAAATGGAATTGTGACCAATCCCTTTCCTGGTCAGCTTAGAATGGAGAAATACAAGATCTCTTCCTAAGGGCTTTTTTCTGCTCCTGGGGAGAACATTGAGTCAAGATTTTGCATTAGCTACAAAGGCTCCCATTGACAGATAACTCACTGCCAAGTCCTCAGCCAAAGAAAGCTTGATAACTGGAGGATAGCTTGATAAAATTGGCATAAATCGAAATGTTTTGTTTTGACTACGGTATGGTTTGTAGCTGGTATTTCTTCCTTCCTATATCACAGCAACATTCAATATTCTAGACCTTGTAAAAGAAAGTAATTTTAACAGCCCTCCCCCCACCCCAACTGAATTCACTCCAATTTCTTAATTTGTTCTTACATGCTAGGGTGAGTCATATAAGTCTGGGGAAACTCTAGGGAGATCAGTCACTCCTGCCTTATCCTAGAATATGTGTTTGTATGAATAACCTCACAGTTGAGTTAAGCATAGCTGGGACAAGTTACTGTTTGGGATTATAATTCTAGAGGGGTTTTTTTTGTTTTGTTTTTTGCCTTAAAAAGTCATTTTTCCAGTCTTGGGGTAGAACCCATATTTGTATTGAGATAACAGCAAATAGGTGGTAATATCTGACATCTAGTGTTCTTGTTTCCTTAGATTACTATCCACTGTCACTGGGCATGGGTTGCTGTTTCAATTGCTCCTGTCCAAGCACAGTTAATAAGAACTTCCAGAAACTTTCTATATATACTAATGTGGTGGACCTGACATTTTTTCATCTGGCATCCTATTTGTACTCACTGGTTACAGTTGTTTCTTACTTGCCTGGAAACTTATCAAGAACCAGCATCCAATGGCTTAGGCACCAGCATGGACCACACTTTGAGTTAACACTGGTTTAAGCAAGCTTTTCCTCATATAATCAGTCTAGCTATCACTTGACTGTAATGTTTCTGAAGAGGAGACTTTGTTTTGTTACAGTCAAAGTGTTGCTCAGTATAACAGTCCAATCCACAAAATCACTGGCTTGTCTCAGTGACCGAAGCCCCAGCAGACAGCAAGTAATCAGCAGAATTTGTCAGATAATGTCCAAAAGCTGGTGTCTGTTTTTCGGAAGGTGATTAAGTCTTCCTTTTATTGATCTGACTGCCGCTCCTCTCTTTCATTCAGAATGGTGCCATGACAATGGTGTGAACTACAAAATTGGTGAGAAGTGGGACAGGCACGGAGAGAATGGAGAGATGATGAGTTGCACTTGCCTTGGAAATGGGAAGGGAGAATTCAAGTGTGAACCCCGTACGTATGGGTGCCACGTGCTTCATTCTGTGTGGTCTTCCATCATTGAGTATTTTTCTTTTGTGAGGGTATTTTTGTGTGAAAACTGTCTGAAGTGGAAATCCAGTAATTTATTTCTCTAAAATCAAAATGGTCAAATTAAAATGCCTTTAATATGGAAAGCTGCATTTTTTTTCTACCTCTGGAGGATTTAGCAGGTTATAATGAAAATAGAATAATCAGAATAGTCTGGATAGTCTTGCATATTCTTTGTGCTGAAAATGTGTTGCTGTCCCCAGGATGATCTGCCCCGTTTAGGTGTTTCCTTGCCCCTCTATAAGGAGAATACCATCTCCTCATGATTCTGAGGCCTACGTTGGAAGCCATGGGCATCCAGATACTATTTGAGTACAGCTCTCACCACTGGTCATGCTGATAGGCTGGTGGGACTTGGATACCCACAAGATCTTGAAAGACACAAGCTTTTCACTTTTGACAGGTTTTCTTTTCCTGCTCTCCCTGCTTTCATGGACTGGCAGGTGAGAGGAGACATCTTGGACATACTAGAGATAACTGGATCAGTTTAGGAACTTCCAGGAGTTGTTTGACAGTGTACTAAGGAGTTTTGTAGCTATACTACCCCTGTTGAGGTAAAGTGGACATTGGTTAACAAAACATTACTTGTTTCTCCAATTGTGTTTTCTTTCTTCTTGAAGACGAAGCAACTTGCTATGATGAGGGCAAGATGTACAGCGTTGGAGAACAGTGGCAGAAGGAATACCTCGGAGCCATCTGCTCCTGTACATGCTATGGTGGACAGCAGGTAGGCATTTTCATACCTGTGCTGTGACCTACCGATGAAAAGTAGCGTTAAACACAAAGAGAGAGAAAGAGAGAGATTGAGAGATGGAAAGCATAAAATGAGAGAGTTTCAGAATCCTGACAGATCATTTTAGACAGAATTTAGGTCTAAATGGTTTTTGAGTTTATGGCATTTTAAGAGAGATGTAATAGGTGTGGAAAATCATGGAACTCCTAGAAGAGACAAAAATCTATGGCATGTGGCTGCCATCAAGATCAGTAAAATATGGCTGAGGTTGGAAGAGGATAAATAGTCTGTCAGCCTGTTTACTTGGTGTTTTGTAGCTAGAGAGGAAGGATGGAGGCAGCCATTCAGCCAGCCCAGTGGAAAGAAACTTTCCTGCTGCAGCCCTGTGGCTGCCTTGATGGGGGGCAATGTGGCAGCAGAGTAGTGCCCAGGTACCTTTTAGCAGCAGCTGTCCATCACAGACACCATTTTCAGGAACAAGCATTTGCTGAATTATGGAGGGCTACTAAGAGCTACCCAGATGACACTGTACAGCCCCTGCCTGCTAATGTTCCCTTTTATTTAGATACCTTCTGTAACTGCCCAAACGATATACTGTCCCAAGTGGTTGATGCCTCCATAAATCCACTGGAATCCTGTATCACCTTTTACTTAATGTAACTTTACGTATACTTAGCTAAGTAGCAGAGGTGCTAGGAAGCCTTGTCATACATTGCAAAGATGCATATCGAGACAACCACAAGGGCTTCTGACATACACTGGTGCCCAGTGCACAACAGTCACTTTGTTGGTTCTGCTGTGTAGTAATGTAGTAGTGGCCCTCTACTGGGTACATATGTTATGAAACTCCCCAATTGTAATTTCTGCATATTTAAGTCCACTTAACAAAGATGTAATTTTCATATATGATCCTGCTCCTGTTTTTTTAAAGTCTCTACTGTGAAAGCATTTTCAATTGAACAAGTGAAGATACAAGATACCTCTGTCCACTTGGGGGTTGCAGTCCTGCAAACAGCTGTTAATTGCCATTTCCTTAAATTTAGCAATCAAACAGAATCATAAAGGGTTAGAAAATTAGAGACAGTTCTTTGTAGGAATTTAAGAATTAATTGGATAAGGTTACAGTCTTTTTAAGAGGAGTTGTGGGCGGAGACAGGCAGCAACAGGTATTGATCAACATGACTAGAATCATTATTATAGAATGTTATTCTCATTTTATTGGAGTGTTCTACTTTCATATAAGTAGTGGAATAATCATTTTATAAGTATAAATGTAAAATTTTTATACAGTTCTAACATTAGAGAGATGATCTGATTATTTAGGTATAGATATATTGATGGCACTATGAAGAAGTCTAAGAAGCTTCCACTAGTTAGCTCTTCTCAAAGGAGTTAAAAGTCAGGCATATAACCCTTTTGTCTCCTGTTGGCTTTTTGTAGTATATTAGTTTAGTTAGATGTTTGTTATTTACTTAGTAGATGTTTAGATGCGTGTAGATGTTTAGATGTGTGTTTCTTCCTTTGTATGTTGTTATATATCAGTTAAATGTGTTTTCAGTAAAAAATATTTTTTTAAAAAAAATTTCAGAGAACACAGGTAGAGCAATTTGCTGTTAAGTGATACTAAGGGAATCAGCAGCTTTTTTTCCCCAACCAGCTCTTCTAATATTTTAGGATACTTAATGCCCTGTGTTCTATTTCAGAACATTGCAACAGGGACAGGCTTGGTGAAAAAGACTTCTCATCTTCTGTTTAGTAACTGCTTTGTGAGAGGTAATGTGTGGGATTTTTTTTTTCTCAACAGGGATGGCGTTGTGACAACTGCCGTAGACCAGGTGCTGCAAGCTCACCTGAAGGTTCCCCTGGTCACACCTATTCACAGTACCCACAGAGGCAGCAAACCACAAGTACCGTAAGTATAAAACCTTCACCCACCTGAGGACACGCTAGGCTGTTAACATACTGCTCAGTATTGATATCAGGAATACGTATCTTACAGAGGTCCAGTAAAAAGATCAAATTATTTCCTCTTCACTGAACCATTCTTGATATATTTACTTTCTAAATTTAAATGAGGTTCCCAATGTTAATCTAAGTGAGACCGATGAGATCTACAGTTGCTTAGCTTCATAGTGCTACTAGTCCACTTCCACCAAAGCCAGCACTAATGGAAAAAAATAGTGAAGCATATGTGTCAGTTGTCTGCAATTTTAGCCCAAAGCCATTCTAAACAAAATTGGACGTAGCTTCCAGCAATGACTTCTGGGAAATCTAGTTTTATGAGTAAGCTCTGATGTATTCAGACATTCATCTGTCACAGGCTTCTGTTCTGATGATTCCAAGGTGTGTTGTGGAAGAACAAGAGGGAGAGATTCAGATGATGACTGCATGGACAAAATATTCCTATTCACTAGTTTCAAGTTCAGTAGCATAAAACTGCCTTAGGAATGTGTCCCAGCCACATGAAATGTGTCTTAAGGATGAAGGCAAATCAGCTGGGTTGTTACCTTTGGGGAAGATACGAGAACATTTCTATTCCCTTAATACTGGAGTATCATGCTCCAGTATTAAGCAGAACTTAAAACACTAAAATAGAATTTAAAATGAAATGCCACTGTATTGAATGGAAATCCTTTGCTGGAATGGCTGTGTTAGATTTACAAGTAACAATTGTGTGTCCAAATGAACACTCAGTCATGGCTTGGAATACAAAGTGGAAATAAGGATGCATACAAGTTAATCAGTGAACTGCATAACTACATCCCTGTTTCAATGCTTTCTGCAGGCTTCTGCAAACCAAATATAATAATCCCCAATATACATCCTTTGGAATTCCAGATCAATTGTAGGTTTCAGCCAGTTTGTCTAAGCCTTGTTAAGAGTTTTAGGGAATTTTCTTCTTTTAAATTCAAGTATTTTCTGGTAGAGGGCAGAATGACAATTGCTACTGATGTATGTAAATATATTCCACACTGACTTGCTCCTTTAAAAAATCCCTCTCAACACAATCTGAATGTCAGCATTTTATATGGTAGGGAAGCTTCCACTCATGAACTTTTTGAATGGTAAAGAGCTAGTAAGAATGTCTTTAAAATGCTCTGTTGGCCTATCATGGGAATTGTGGACAGATGGAAATTGTCATCTGGCAGAGGAAAGTATTTGCCACCTTGGAGAGATGGAGTCCTGATTGTCTTTATTGCATTTCTTCCAGCAGAATGTCCATTGTCCAATTGAGTGCTTCTACCCTTTGCATCTACAATCAAATACGCAAAACCGACGAGGAGATTAACACCCACCAACAATTAACACCAGCCAAGAAGAGTCTACTTGCCAAGACCATCCACTGTAGAATGCTGCTAAGAAAAAAGGAAAAAGAAAAAAGCAGATCTGTCTTAGGATGGCCAGACTCCCCTTCTCAGCTTTTGCGCAGCTCACAGCTTCTCCAAGAGAGGTCACTCTTGGTACCTTGAGACTTCTTTTCACAACAGATTGCTGTATGCTGTCTGTCTTCTTGATCTAAGTGTTTCAATACCATTCAGTATTTTCCCCCAAGACAACTCTTACTAACTCATAAATTGCTCAGCAATCAGTAATATACATGAGATCCCCTATATGGGGTTGAGGGGAGGGGCTTCCCCCTAACCAAAGAAACCAGTGAACCCCAAATTCAGTGTTCAACCAGTTGAGCAGCTATCCATTGAAACTGCATACACCCCATCACTGTGATATTTAAAATATGCACAGTCTTAATCTTTCTAAATGATCCTAGTTTTTTCCCCCTAGCGGTATGTTTGTATCTCGTACTGTTATTTATCAGTGTTGATCTTTCTTCCCCTCCCCCTCCCGCCTCAATGTTTTTCTACAGGAAAAATTTCTTAAAGACATTTAGTACACCGTTGACAGAGGAATTTGGTATAATTATGATCAGTGATTATTTTTTATACTGTAAGTGCCAAAGCTTTACTACTGTGGGAGACAACTCTTTTAATAAAAAGATTTACAAACCAGATGAGTGTTGAGTTCCTTTTCCTTGCCTACCTGGCGAGTGCAGGAGCAGGAGAATACTTTGCTCTGTGCCCAGTTTCAAGACACTGAGATGCTATGTACCAATCAGTCACATTGTTAAATGTTCTGCTAGTGAAATAACATTTCCAATTTTTTAATGTATGTGTAATTAGATTTCTGTCAGAGCTTAGTATTTTACTTTTTAAAAGGAATTGCTCATAATGATAATCCCAAAGTCATCACTTTTTATTATTACAGCAGTCCAGAAAGGCAACTTGCTAAATTACTCATTAGTAACAAATTATGATTACTCTTGTCCCATTGGAAAATACAGAAAAATGGTCTTTGGTTCCCCTAAGTGGCCAATTCAGATATTGCACCTTGGAAATTAAGAAAAATGCAAAGCACATTACAATGAAAGCTACCCTTCCTAGTATTAGCATATTGCAGCCACCCCATGACTCTTCCTCCTCACTGTTCCATTATGAGGCAGGACATACACATGCCAGAGAATGAGTAACAGGCAGAGAAACTGTTCCATTAAAAAGTAAGGAAGCTACAGCAGTGGCTGTTAAGCAAAACAACTACACTATTCCAGTTTGTTATTGGAGTAAAAAAAAAAAGACAGGGCAGCTCATCAGAAAAATTGAGTTACTTCCTACTTAGTTTTTATATTTTCCTACCTTCAAGAAACTACAAAGTGGCTATATATCCTCATGTAATCCTCACAACAACTCTGCTGTGGTAATTGAGCTGTTATTAACTGTCTCCAGGTTATCCAATGAGTTTAGTGGCTAAGTGGAAATTAGAACCAATGACCCTAGTTTTGATATATGAAGTAAATGGATCCCTAACATATCTCATGTGGACATGCTGCATGGGGCAAAGGATCAAGAGAAATCTTTTCCCAGGGACTGTAGGATACACCTACCTCAGAAAGCAAACGTGAGAAAAGGATGCTTAGAACATAGCAGGAGGATGGGGCAGGGCCTATGTGCAAACAAACTAGAACAAAGCCCATATGTGGACTTTGTGCTAGGCATCTTGGTTCTCCCCTTAAGTTTGGATTATAATTTCTGTCACCCCTAGGCAGCAAAGCTGACAGTCAGAGATTATGCAAATCAGTCACATTATGGGAATCACAAACATCTGAAGCAGAAGTTTCTTCCAGGGATAGGCAACATTGTACAAGAGTTCCTTCTGCTCTTTCTGTTTGTGCCTGTTCTCCACTGCAGATTGTGTGAGATTATGAAGGAGTTTGGATTCTTCTTTAGGACAGAAGGTGTATTGCTGGACAGTAGGTGTCTTGATGTACCATTTATACTTCTATCCAGTGATTCAAACTTTGTTCTTAAAGCACTTGCTAATAGCATTCCTGAGAACCTTTTTAAACTAAGGCTATGGCCATTTCCGCACTAGCCCGTCATAGTGCTATGATTCCACTTTCAACATCCTATGGAATCCTGGGGTTTGCAGTTTAGGGAGGGGCCAGCTGGCCCCTCCCTAAACTGCAAACCCCAGGATTCCATAGGATGTTGAAAGTGGAATCATAGCACTATGACGGGCTAGTGCGGAAATGGTCTATGTTCTCAACCAGCTTCAGTCAAAACATTAAGTAGAAGGCCAGTGGCTTAAAAAGAACATCCTTTTCCAGAGTAAAGATTTCAACAGGTTCTTATTAAATGCTGGCACAGTAGCCCAGAGACCATTACAATTACAACATATATTCTGGCTCCAATTACTATTAATCTGTCCTCCCATCACTCAGAAAAAGTCACCGAAATTGTGTTGGCTTAAAGCAGTTCTTAATCCAGATGATAAAGACAGATGAGGAAACTTTTCATTTTAGGGTCATCAATCCATGGGGTTTCTTTTTATTTTCAAAATAGCTGAACGAGTTGAGTGCATCAGTTCTAGTTGATCAGTTCAGTCCTCCAGTTAATATTTAGAAGCTCCAAGACAAACAGGATATACTTGAACCAGGGAGATAACCAGCAAATGATTGGCTGGCTGCAGTGAATAGGGAGAAGTAGCCTTAATATCTCATGACTTTATCAGTTTCAGGCAATGCTCTCAGTGGTGCTGATGGGAATAATTATAACACTTACAAACCAGAAAAATTTATCCTATAGAAAACACTTTTGGAGAAGTACGACAGTCATAATTGACACTATTATGTACTTAAAAATGAATAAAAATTTCCAGCTGCATAAAATGAAAAAGGACTCTGAATACCAATAAGAAGAAACAAAAAATAGGGAACTCTTGACTGCATACACGGAGCTTAGAATAAGGGGTGGGAAATGTGCAGCATTCCAGACATTTGTTGAACTGCAACTTCTAGCAGCCCTAGCCAGGAGAGCCAATGGTGAGGAATACTAGAAGTTGCAGTCTGCCAATATCTGGAGGACTACAGAATTCCCACTGTTGGATTAGAAAACGATTTAATGATTTTTTTTTTTAAATGGTGTGTTCCTTACCTATGCATACTTCTTTGCTGGGTTTTCAAATGTGTATTTATGAAAGTGAAGGCTATTGAAAGCCCCTTTCTCTTCTTCCATCATGACCACAAACCAAGTGCTGAGATCAAAGACAAGACTGTGGTCATCACTGGACTTCACTGTCTGGAGATTGATCCCACCATGAGAGTTCAGGGGTCGCTGGAAACTCAGAAGGTGCTTAACAGTTCCTCACCAAAGTGGAAGTGTGTGCTGCATGGGTCTTCTTGGCCTGGTACTCTTCCAACATTTTTATCAATGACTTCTAATCCAAAGTTAGTTATACTTTACTTGAATACTGTTAAAGCCAACATATATATCTTTGTTCTCAAGAACCTGCATCCCATTCTCATCTTCTGTTATGTGAATTCCGAGCTGGACAGAAAATGCTTATGATTTGACAGTAACACTTTGCCTGCAGCTTCTTAAAAGCTTTAATTCTGCATGCCAGCAACTGACTAAGAGGATTTTCAGTATAGCTAGGGAACTGAAGGTTCTTGTTTTCCAGTTTAATATATGCGAACCACCTGGCTTCAACTGCTGACAGGGTAGCTGAGCTAGATGAGTGGCGTAGCTCAACGCAGCAAAACTAATGGCTCACTCTCTGGACACCATAAACACTTTCTGTCTTGGATTTCTTTCCACCTTCTGGACAAGACATCATTGAGAAATGGTAAAAAAAATATGCTGTTTGGTAAGTTTTGTGCTCACAATGAATAATTGTTGACATAGACACATCTAATGGTTCTGTTTTTAAAATTAAACAACTGATTGCAGAAACAAAAGTTCAGTAAGACCTGCTTCAGAGTATATGACAGTTACTACTTCCATTAAAAAAAGGAAAGAATACCACCAAAAATTTAGCATGCATGCTGCCAACTTTCTTTCCCACGCCAGCTGTAATTACTCCCTCTTACAACATATTCTGCTGTCAACATGGCAGAAGTTATTTCAATCACTTTAAAACACGTATACTCAATGTTGATTAGAATTTAATGGTTTCCAATTAAGTGCAAACCATCCCATCCTAGGATGATAGGCTGAAGCACCAGCGTTCATCTTGTAGCCTATTGTTTTATTACGGTATGCTGCTGAAAGCTGAAACTCAAATCTTTCCAAAAATTTAAGAGTGGAAAGAACCTTTTGATTTCTAAGCCTTGAACATTCCTTGATATCACACAACAATGTATGTGTACAATTGAAAGTGTATTGGAAATGATGGTAACGCAGAGAGGATAGCTGCTAAAATTTGCAAGGTAGAGGGAGTGAGTAAAAGTCTCACAAAGCATATTTACAATTATGACATATACAGGAATGCAATCAAGTACAAAAATAAGATAAAAATGAAAATATACCACCACAACCACTCCTGAAAGTAAAGTCCCTTTCAACCATTCATATTGATCTAATTGCAGTTTTGCTGCAGTTGTTTCCACAGTTGCAAAAGAACATCAAAAGACTTCCATTGTCTGGTTTCCTTTAGTGATAGAATCATAGAATCATAGAGTTGGAAGAGACCACAAGGGCCATCCAGTCCAACTCCCTGCTATGCAGGAACACCCATCAAAGCATTCCCAACAGATAGCCATCCAGCCTCTGCTTAAAAACCTCCAAAGAAGGAGACTCCATCACACTCCAAGGTAGCATATTCCACTGCCGGACAGCTCTGACCATCAGGAAGTTCTGCCTGAGGTTCAGGTGGAATCTCCTTTCCTGCAGTTTGCATCCCTTGCTCCTTGTCCTAGTTTCTGGAGCAGCGGAAAACAAGCCTGCTCCCTCCTTGACATGACATCCCTTCAAATATTTAAACATGGCTATCATGTCCCCTCTTAACCTTCTCTTCTGCAGACTAAACATACCCAGCTCTCTAAGCCATTCCTCATAAGGCATGGCTTCCAGTCCCTTCACCATTTTGGTCGCCCTCCTCTGGATAGGTTCCAGCTTGTCGATATCCTTCTTGAATTGAGGTGCCCAGAATTGGACACAGTATTCCAGATGAGGTCTAACCAATGCAGAATAGAGTGGTACTATTATCTCTCTTGATCTAGACACCATACTCCTATTGACGCAACCAAGAATCAGATTGGCTTTCTTGGCTGCTGCATCACACTGCTGACTCATATTGAGCTTGTGATCTGCCAAGACTCCTAGATCCCTTTCACATGTACTGCTATCCAGCCACACATCTCCCATCCTATATTTGTGCATTTCATTTTTTCTGCCTCTGTTGAAATTCATTGTTAGCTTTGGCCCAGCTCTCCAATCTGTCAAGGTCATTTTGAAATTTGATCCTGTCCTCTGGGATATTAGCAGCCCTTCCCAATTTGATGTTGTCTGCAAATTTGATCAGCATGCTCTCTACTCCTTCATCCAAGTCATTGATGAAGATGTTAAATAGCACTGGGCCTAGAGCAGAATCCTGCGGCACCCCACTAGTCTCTTCTCTCCAGGATGAAAATCAGCCATTGGTGATCACCCTTTGGGTTCGGTTGGTCAACCGATTACAAATCCACCTAACAGTAGCCCTGCCCAGCCTGCACTTTACTAGCTTCTTTGCAAGAATATCATGGGGAACTTTGTCAAAGGCCTTACTGACATAAAGATATGCTACATCTACAGCATTCCCTTCATCTATCAAGCTTGTAACCCTATCAATAAAAACAGATAAGATAGTCTGGCATAACTTATTTCTGAGAATTCCATGTTGACTTTTAATGATTTCGGCATTGCTTTCTAAGTAATTACAAACTGACTGCTTAATAATCTGCTCTAGGATCTTTCTTAGTATTGATGCCAGGCTGAGTGGTCAATAACTATTTGGGTCTCTTTTTTTCCCCTTCTTGAAGATAGGGATGACATTTGTCCTCCTCCAGTCTGCTGGGACTTCTCCTGTTCTCCAAAAGTTCTCAAAAATTATCGCAAGTGGTTCAGAAATGACTCCTGCCAGTTCTTTTAATATCCTCGGATGTAATTCATCTGGCCCTGGGGACTTGAATTCATCTAGTTTAGCCACATAGTCCTGTACTATTTCTGTACCTATTCTGTGCTGCATTTCCCTGTTTCCTCACCTGCTCCCCACCCCCAGGGTGAGTACTTCTATCCTTTTGGGAGAAAACTGAGGCAAAGAAGGTGTTGAGTAGTTCTGCCTTCTCTCTTCCCCCGTTAGTAATTGGCCATCTTCTCCATGCGGTGACCTTATAATTTGTCCTTTTGCTGTGGATATATTTAAAAAAGGCCTTTTTATTGTTTTTAATGCCTCTGGCAAGCCTGAGTTCATTCTGCGCTTTAGCTTTTCTGACCTTTTCCCTACATATCCTGGCTATTTGCTTGAATTCCTCTTTGGTGGTTTCACCATTCTTCCATTTCCTGTACATGTTTCTTTTAACACTTAGCTCAGCTGAGAGTTCTTTCGTCAACCACTCCGGCTTCTTTAGACACCTGCCATTTTCCCTCCTTATTGGCAGTTTTCAATTGTGCTTTCAGTATCTCACTTTTAAGAAACTCCCATCGGTCATGAACTCCTTTCTCAGTATTCTTGACTACAGGATTTCAGCAAGTAACTCCCTAAATTTACAGAAATCAGTTTTTTTAAGTCTAGGATGCGTGTCTGGCTACACTTGGCTTCTCCTTCCCACTGAATGACAAATTCCAAAAGAGCACGGTCACTCCCCCGAGGATCCCACCACCTCCACCTCATCAATAAGGTCATCCCTGTTGGTCAGGATCAGATCTAAAATAGTTGATCCCCTTGTTGCCTCTTCCACCTTCTGGATCATGAAATTGTCTGCAAGGCAAGCAAGGAACCTGTTGGACCTTGCAGTCTTGGCAGAGCTTGACTGCCAACAAATATGAGGATAGTTGAAATCTCTCATTACTACTGAATCTCTCCTTTTTGAATGTGTGGTTATCTACTCCAGGAAGGCGTCATCCAGGTCCTCAGGCTGGCCCGGAGACATGTAGCAACCCCCTACAATCAAATCCCTATTGTTTCTTGCTCCCTTAATTCTTACTCCAGGTGCTTTCGACTTGACTTCCCAGATTTAAATCATGGATCTCTTCACAGGTGAAAATGACATATAAGGCTACTCCTCTTCCTTTCTTGTTTGCTCTGTTTCTGCAAAATAGGTAATACCCCTCTATTTCTACATTCCAATCATGAGACTCATCCCACCATGAGTCAGCGATGCCTATTAAATCACATTTATTTTGTTGCATTAAGAGTTAGAGTTCATCTTGCTTATTCCCCATGCTCTGTTCATTAGTGTAGAGACATTTAAGACCATGTGCCCTTCCTCGAAGTCCTGTACTAAAGTTATTTTGATACCTCCTGTTGGTGTCTAGTACTACTTGGCCTGCTCTATCTATATAATTTGGGCTATACATTCCCAGCACTCTTTGAATCCTTGTCCTGAACAATACTGTCTCCCTCCCCAGTCGAACTCAGTTTAAAGACCTCCTGATCTGTTTTCCAAGACTGTTAGCAAAAACGTTCTGGCTGACGGTTGTGAGGTGCAGGCCATCCCTTGCCAGAAGACCAACTTCATGGAAATGGAGACCATGATCCAAAAACCCAAATCGCTCCTGGCGGCACCATCTTTGGAGCCAGTTGTTGATCTCCACTATTCTTCTCTCCCTTCATGGGGCATGTCCTTCCACAGGGAGGAGAGACAAAATGATGTTCCTAGCTGTTATGTAACTGATACTAGCATCCTGCTTTCTCACACAAGGCACGTTGCCTGTATAACTTCTAATCAGCTTCTTAAAAGGAACCCAACAGAGTCTCCACATTCCTCTGCTAACACAGGTATCAGCTGGAACACATTGATGAGATGAACATATCTAGGGATTCAAAACACACCCTATTCAAAAGTACAAAGATTTTTGGTTCCCAGTACATATATCCAATACCTATCATCATGTTTTTCTTTTTGTCTAAGCAACTGATTCCGTCTATTCTAAAGGCAAATAAGATTACAGTCCGTGCCTTGAAGGCAAAGGGGGAAAAAAGAAGACCTGGACTTCAAATGATGTTATGTGCATTTATTTTTCAATATTGCATTTAGAGGTTAACTATTTTGTTTTAGTACTCTTAAAGCAATGATTTTAAAGAGAAATGTGCATACAAAGATGGATTTTTTGTTTGTTTCAAACAGCAAAAGAGAAAGCCTTCGCTGCCCTAGACAAATGAACAAAACAGTGGGGAATGTCTGCAGTGGCCCCAAGGAGCATCAGTGGTGAAACAGACGGAGGCTGGTATGGATAAGAGTTATTCCCAGCTCATCACAGGCCTCAATCACAACTTGGTCTGCGGCAGAACCAGAAGGGGCAGCAATGAACTGGACTCCACTCTGATGAAAAAGAAGAAGAAGAAGAAGGAGGAGGAGGAGGGGGAGGAGAGGAGAGGGGAGGGAGGGAAAAATAAGCAAATCACTGACCCATTTTGTTAGCTGTTCCACAATTCACCACCAATGCATAGAAAAGTCACTTTTTGGACTATGAGCCTCAAATTCCCCAGACCATGCCAGCAAGGGGCTTATTGGGAGTTGTAGGCAAACAAGCAGTTCTTCCAAGCTCTCAGAAGAGTATGCTCTCCACAGTAGCTTGTAATTCTGCCGATCAGCAGATCCCATTTGTACTACAATGGATAGTTGGATTAATTTGTTTTAGCTATCTGCCCACCAAGAGCCACCAGGACGTGTATGCTCTGCTTACAACCCCAACCTCCACACTCCAAATCTCAGGGTGCCAAAATGTATGAATTCCCACTCAGAATAAGAGCAGCTGATTAGACAAGATGCTCTTCCTTTTCAGCCTGTGACCTTGCTAAGGAAAACACTCTCAACTTGGTGACCTTACCCGTTTTGCTCTATCCACGTTATCCCTAAAAGGGAAGAATGCGTCAGAGCTGAGAGAGACTCCATTCAGTTTCCCAATCCATGCCTTTTTTTCTTCCTCAGTCAGCAGAGCTGGGACTTCCTCAAACAGGGTCTTCCACTTGGCAAGATCTTCACCCTGCAAAAATATCTTTTTGAAAGCATGTTCTGGATGGACATGATCTAATTCAGCAAAGCCTTGCCTTTCCAAGGGGCAGGCCCAGCAGCCCACTTTGAGCAGCAAAAGGCACTGCTTTGATATTGATGTTGGCTGCAGTTCTATAGCTCCAATGTCATTTTGCTGGAAAATTTACAAAATTAAGTGAATAAATGCTCAGCCAACAGATGGTTTCTTTTAAAAAACAAATGGAGCACAATCCTCACAACTGCATACTGTAACTTCACTGAGTATGTTTCAAAGTTATATTCTTTGTTTGACCTATTTAGCGTTGGTGAGCAAACATCAGAGTAGACCTAGAAATCCTCAACTACTTCATCCTCACATACAGAGATAAATAATTATGTTAGTTTTCCTTCTGTAGAAATTGAACATTTTGCTGAGCTCACAGTTTCTCCATATCAGAGCATCCAAACACAGCATTTAGTGCAAGGAGCTTACCACAACAATTAACAAAACAAAATCTGAGTAAGAATACTTTGAGAGGCACCTAGAGAAGGAAGACGAGGAAGGGAAAGCAAAAAGCGTTAACATAAAAGTTTCCTTGGTTTCAAGAAGGGGTAGGCAACGGCCTACTCCTGCTAATTCTTGCAGGCATGCTCACTGCTAAAAGGCTGATTTTCTTCCACAGAAGCAAGGTGGCTGTAGTGAAAGGAAGGTGAATACAGCAAGTACCAGACAAAATGCAGCACTGAGACCCCCTGGTGAGTCACAGCCCACAGTGTAAGGAACACTGCCTCGAGAGTTTGAGAGGGATATAAGGGCCATAGGTGTTAATATCTTTCCATCTGAACAGTTCATGCTAAAAAAGGGTTAAAAGACCAGCATTTGAATCCACCACTACTGCATTTTCCCAACTGCAGGTACACTTTCTGGAGCTGTTTTTCAGATGACTGTGTAACTCAATAAATAGTACTCCCCTTTAAAAAGTACAAAACTAGTAAACTAAACCATTATGTTTGATACTGGCACCTCACAGAGCACGCCAGCAAGATTCCCTAGGAGAAATTAATTCTGGCTTAATGGAGTTCAAGACAAGGAATAATGAGCCGTGATCTCATCTTGTTCTGGCTTAAATTACTCAGGGACTTCCACCAGACCTTGGAAGTGCTACTCTTTCTGAATACAATTCTCAGAATACCATGCTTGGCTGGGGAATTCTGGGACCTTTAATCACAGATTACAGTAGTCTTCAGTTTTCAAACCACAAGCCATACTGGATGATGGTTCATGGACAGCATGTCCAAGAAAGTAACTTTTCCCAGGTCTGATTCAGATTAACCAGCAGGAGTACCATTATGTGCTCTGCTACTAAGCGATAACTCCCTCCCTTGGTTTTGTATGAGATACCCTTGAAGGATACAAGGATAAACTCCATGGGCCCATTCACCAAGTCTTGGCATATTCTGCTTCACATTTATTTCCAACAGGTTTAATTAAGAGGAAATCTAATGTACATAAGAATATATGATTATCAGGTGTCTTTAGCCACACATCTGATGACTTACCTCACCAATGGTCCCAGTGACATACTGATCAATAGCGTTGGAGATCTCAGCTCTTTTGACTCCAGCTTTGAACTTCATGGAGAGCACACGTGGGTGATGTCTGAGCCACCAGTGGTTTGCCTTGTCTCCGGCCAGGCGAGTGCAGTGTATCCGGGATTGCTGCCCTGCCCCAATGCCAACCACCTAAAACACATAAGAGCCCTATAATTAAAAAGGCATATCAAAAACGCTTCTGTGTATTTCTTCCAAGAATTTTTCCTTGAGGCTTCACCAGCAAAGTCTAATGTTAAGCCATATTCCCTGATATTTGCCAGCTCATCAACAGGGCTCCTATGGATCCTTCCTTCCTGCAAGAATGTTTCTGGCCAATTACTAGCTAATGGGTACTTGCCAAAAATGGGCAAGCAAAATATTGGCAGCTTTTGACACATTTAGTTAGCAAACAAGAAGATTTTGTATGCTTTTTATTCAGTCATCCCTGGAATAAGCCAAGGCAAAGAGAGCATACAAGCGTTGAGAGTTTCTAGGCATTCAGCCTGTGTTGGGAAAGCAGTTACACTGGAGAGTTTTGGGCAAGACTCACTGCAAAGGGAGGTACTCCAACCCCAGGGAAAACTTACTAGGAGCAGAGAATATTACAGCTGTTTGACTTTCCGGTAGCACTACAAACTTTGCTAAAAACTGTCAGAAGGGGCAGATAACACACATGTTAAGGGAGTCCAACAGAGCAATTCTGGTGGAGTGGTTAAGAATTCATTAGCCTGGAGAGAGCTCACTGCAGCTTTGGCAGTCTGGAAGAAGCTGGCCCCCACACCACCACTCCAAAGAATGATTACTAAGCCCTGCCTTACAGTCTGATCTCATGCATATTTACTTGGAAGTAAAGTCTCACCACACTCATCAACATTTGTCCCCTCAAAGTCAGTGTGGTTTAGGACTACAGCCTTAGGCTCACTCCTTACCTTCTTATAACGTTGGGCAGTGTTCAGATTATCACCAAATTTATCCGCATATGAAAAATAATATACAAGGAAACAGCCAAACAAGCATTCTAGAAAAGTGCCCATCAGGGACAGTGGGTAGATCTCTAGCAGAAAGTGTTGGAATTTCTGCTGATATAAGAGTCAAAGCAGAGAGAGAAAGTGCTGCAGAGCTTGGACACAGGGAGAATGTTCTACTCAATGGCAGTGACCATAACAAAAGGATGGACAAATGTTGCAAGGAGAGATAACAGCATATAAAGGAAATGAATTTAAATTAAATTAAATGAATGAATGAATGAATAAATATCAAAGTTTACACTTCTTTGGGACCAACTCACTCTCTCCAATGTCTCCTGCATTTGCAGTTTTAGCTCTATGTGTATTTCATTACACTTCTTCACAACAAAGGGAGCTAGAAAACCAGAATGAATTTAAGTAAAGCAGGAGGTAGGATTCTCATATTCCACTTGAACTATCTGGCTCCAGTGAGACAGGAAGGCTGCCTGCACAGTGTCACTGCAGCTATGCATATTTCTGTATCCATAAACAGTGTGTTTTGGGTACTCAAACTATTACAATAATTTACTAGATTCATTCCTGACCAGCCAAAAACCATTTAACTGAGGCATAATTTATTGTATCCCTAGAAGAGGGACTCTTATGGGGCATTATCAAAGCCACTGACTGTGGCAGGATGATTTTTTCTACTCTGGAATTGCCTTTAACCAATTAACAAATGAAAAATAAACATTTCATACTGCTTCCTACATCTATTCTACATGTGAGAGATCTTGAACGAGAAATGGTGGCAACCAACCAAAGAACTTACTGGTTCTGTTGCTTGTGAAGACAAGTTCTGAACCAACTACTGAGGTGTAAAGCTCGCAGTTGCAATACTAACCAATTTAGAGAGTGGGGGGCAGAAGAGAACTAGATTTATGTATTATGTCCAGACACCAATCTCATTTTAGCACCCAGAAATAGAGTTGTTTTTGCTTTCAAGTTTCTAATACATTGTTACATTTTCTAAAAACTCCTTAAATAACTTATTTTACAGGTGGGTTGGCAAGCGATTTAGAACAAGCCTATGGTAAAGGATGCATTAAAAAACAAGGTATTTTTTCAATTTTGTCTAAAGCCAAGGGCCAGTTTACACAGTATTTCCCTCCCCCAAGAGCAAGTACTCACATGGAAAATATATAACGTGAACCATGCAAACACCAATACAACAAATAGATATTTTCCTCTTTACTTTTTCCAGTCTCTACAGTTATTGAAATTAATAACTTTTATCCACAACCACAGTCCCAAGGATGACTAGGATTTCCTAATGGTGACTAAAAGAGAAGGACAAAACATCCAATGCACAATTTGTACTGTCAACAGTTACAGCACTGGACGAGAGCTAAGGAAACCTCGATTCAAACCCTCTCTCAGCCCCTCCCTGCAAAAAAACAACAACCCTCATTGGTCAACCCAAGGTCAAATTCTCCCATCTGATCTGTCTCAGAAGATTGTTGTAAGGACAGTAGGAACCAGGGGGACTGTGCATGATGCTCTGAATAACCTGAAAGATGCGTATGAATGAATCCAAGCTAGGATCCACAAGCCACTCTGTCACTGCAATATCTATAAAATCGCAGCACTACATTCTCTTATTAATCAAAACTAACAGTTCCACACAACCCTCTACATTTTACTCAGAGGTAAATCTCAGTGCGCTCAGCTCAGCTTATTAGAATCCCAACTTCATCTACAACTAGGGATTGGAATATCACTGGATGGCAACTCCCAGCATTCTTCACCAGTGGCTAGGCTGCCTACGGCTGCTGGGACTCGATATCTAACCACATTTGGAAAGTCTTCACTCTGCTTCAAAGAAGAACAAAAGGTCATTCTGGAACACCACAACGGAATGGTTAAAGGAAACTGTGTAGATAGTCTCGGTTAAGTGATATTTGTCAGGCAGGTGGCCTAAATTTTAATTGACTTATGACCAGGGCTCACTCCAACCACATATACCTTTTTAAGGCCCACTGTTACTGGTCATTATCCTTCATTTGCGCTCCTTATCCTAGGGACTGTTTGCCCTGGCAACTGTAAGAAAAAGTTTGTAGGATGGCACCGTACAACAGGTCCTGCCTGTATGAAGAAGAACCGAATAACTGAGAGCACTACCCCAGTACCAATCTATTTATGTGCCCCCTAGCTTCTTTCAAGTTATCCAGACAGCTTATAATAAAATGGAAAAAAAAAAACCCACCAGTGTAGCTCTCCAAATATTGTTTGACTGCACCTCCTAGCAGCCACAGGCAGACAGCAGATGGTGAAGAATGCTGGGAGTTGCAGTCCAGCCACACCAGGAAGGCTGCATGTTACCTACTCCCGCAGTAGCTCATTAAAAATAAGTAAAAACATAAGTCTCTTTCACACTACACACACCATTATGATCTCTGTTTTTACTTTTAGGGCATTTGCCTATGGAATCGTCTCGGGGTTTGTGTAGTTTGGTCAGAGACCCCGGAGGAGAATTCTCTGACCAAGCATTCCAAAGCCCCCCCTCCTTCAACGAACAATCCCAGGATTACACAGGAAGAAGTTAAAAGTGGAATCAGAATGCTCTAACTGTGTAGTGTGAAAGGGGCACCAGCTAATCTATAGACATTCATAAAGCATACAAAATAGAATAAAAACAGAGCAAAAGTTTATAAGTCTAGGAAAAGAAAAAAGCATTCGTCTGGCAACAAAAAGACTGAGAGTGAGCATCAAGTGAGTCACTCAAGATCAGAGTGCCTGCCTGAAAAGTCCCCTTTGCTTGCAACCACTCACAGTATCTCAGACAGAGCCTTTTATAGATTGAAACTCCTAGAATCTCCTCCAAATTTAATCCAAAAGAGTAACTATTCCAAGCTCTGTTGGATGATGATCTCTAACAAAGCCTTAGGTGTATCTGAAGACTGGTGATGTTGAAACACTATGGTCTTCTTTGGCCCAAGTCATTTTTGTGTGTAACCTGACTTACAAAACTAAAATCCAAGTCCCCCTTTAGAATATCTGGTGTCTGAGCAAGTAGTTTTCCATGGCTTTAAAGTCTCGTCTCTCGTAGCACAATGGCTTCGGTGAAGTGAAGACTGGAACAGGAAGAAGTGAGAAATGGCTGTGTTCTCCTTACACTTCCTCCTCTCCTACAGCACTCTGGATTTTCTTCTTGCTTCCATCCAAGTATGGATTTTTAAGAAAGAAGCACCAGCAGGGGAAAGACAAATTGCTTGTTAGGCCAACAAGAGGTCTGGCCACTGCCTCAGACTTTCCAGCTTGGGCAGGCTGCAACAGATGTTAAAGCCATAAGCAAAAGGCCAAAGTGAAAGAAATGAATCATTTGTAGTCTCACTCCAGCAGTGACTTTATATCTTGCCAGAAGTACAGGGGGAAATAAACAGAATCCTCCTCTCACTGACAGAGAGTGAAGAACCTGGATTTGTGGTCTTTTCTTTCAACTAATAATCAGCTCACAGCTAACAAGGCAGATATTGGCACTCTGTAACATTACCCATGTTAAATACACCTCCAAGGTTTCATATGGAATGGATTGGGTAATCCCATATTATAGGCAGATTCTGCTTATGCAATTGAAAAAGGGCTCCTTGCCTAATACTGTCTCTACAGTTGTTTCACTCCTTCACTAAAGCTCAATGCAAGCCGAGGACACAAGAGATTGATAACCCTTACTCATCCCATGACTGAGAAATAGAGTTCTGTACCTACATAGTTTGAGCGTTGGACTACAATGCTGGAGGCCAGGGTTCAATTCCCCACTTGGCCACGGAAACCCACTGGAGATCCTGGGATGTCACACACTCTCAGCTCCAGAAAATTCCATGATAGGTTCAACCTTACGGTTGTGTAAGTCAGAAATGACTTGAAGACACACAATAACAACACATCTACATACAGCCCACCATTGTTCTCCAGGAAGTGGCAAATCTTAGCTCTGGCCTCACAGGAATTGCACTCCCAAGAAACGCACATCACTCCAACACAGGCAGCAACTACTGCTTTGGTGTTCCTTACTATTACTATCAAAGAGTAAAGATCAGGGTTCAAGAATGATTGAAGCCCCCCTTGGCCTGGGAAAACATTTCTCCTTCATGGAGATCTAGTTGAAAGTTGGAAGCTGCCTTCTGGCAACAGGTACTCTAAGTGGTTATCACAATACTCTGGAAGGAAGTGTCTTGAGCATGCTAAATCAGATCTTCCACCAAAATATCAAACACGGATGTGTATGATGACCACCCAATACCACATCACACTCCAGGACATTAAATGAATATGTGAGTTATCCATAATGCTAAGTATTGTGCTTGAGGGTGAAACAACAGCTTCGTTATACATCTCTTGATCTAATTTCACAGGAATGGCAGAGAGAAATGAAAAGACGGGGGAAGACAGTGTAGCATAACACAGACATGGAAGTGGGGAAAAAGACAGAATCCTGCAGATTGCATCACCAACCACCATTTTCAGCTCCTGGCTGACTTTTCTCAAGGGCTGTCACAGAAAAATGGGCTGTCACAGAAAAAATGGCTCCCTACACTTGAATTAACGTGTTTTATTTGTGATGGATGCTCCTCCATGCAAATTATTATTTTACAGTTTGCACCTATCTAGCCATGTCCAAGGATTTGTGAAGCTTTGCTTCTAAGCAATGTACAGTTTGGCTATGGCCTGAGTATATATACTCAATTATATATCCTTATATATCCTTTCTATGCTTACTATAAAAGAAGGAGCAAGTTACAACAACCCCTTGAGCCCGTAGCAATGCTGTTGCCTTGTGCAATACACATTTCCCAGTTTGTGTAAAATCCCACTTCAGCTTTCCTTAGGAGCCCACAAACCATAAAAACACAAATCTTTTTGGCACTGATACAAATAAAAGCAGACAAAGGATACACTCAGGATTTTTGCACCATGGCTGTCTCCTTAATCAAGAGGAGTTAAAATGTATTAAATGAGAAAGTTTGTAGAAAAGGTAAAGAATAACTGTTCGCCTTTCACTTGGAGAGTGAAGATGGATGTGAGAGTTTCTGAATGGTGTCAAAATGTATGAAATAAAAGATAGAGAGATATTAGTAAGCAAGACAATACAGTGTGTTCTCTACAATTACAGAACTCCACAATCTCTGTTGAAGGAACAAGCTCAAAACATACCATGAAAAGTGATTAAATGGGCCTGATTATGGGAGAGGAGAGATGGTAAAAATAGAAGCGATAGGGGAAGGGACAGAAGGGAATGGAGAATGACAAAGGTGGGCTTGCTAGGCCAGAGTTGAAATCTTTTTGACTTCAAACGCATGTGATGGGATGCTTCCCCATACATAAGCATTCAGAGAAAAAAGCATGTTAGTGAAAAAGGCCATAGGCCAAATTTCTTTTGGAGATTCGGTTTTCCATAAAGAGGGCATGGTACTGGATTAAGGATGCCTGCAGTCGATAGTGCAATAGCCCAGGTACAGGCTTACCAGCTCAGTGGGGTCGCCATCAACACAGAGAGAAGTGTGCAGGGTTAAAAAGCTCTCAGGTCCCCAGCACAGAGCCGTGCTAATGGCTCCCTTTGCTTTCAGCAACACTTAGTGAATATCATTGGTCCCAACACTACTTATTTTTGCAGCTTTCAAAATGGTCTTATGCCAATTTCACATTATATGCATGCCCAGAAACACAGTGCTCACACAAGAGTATGAACAGTTGCAAGAATACAGTAGTCTGGCCAAGCTACCTGGGTCTTAGGTCCTTTGATCCTTGGGACTAGCATTCTGCTTAGGGGATGCTCCTGCTGGTGGAAGGAAAAGTGGTTATCACTTCAGCTCCACAGGGATGGAAAATATGGAAAATGGCCTTGGAAATGGGGTGGATCTCCTCTAGATCAAACTATTTCTTAAAGGAGAAGAGGCACATCAGGCTCCAAGCCTCTGGGTTTTATATCTGTATGCTTTCATAAACATTTTCTTTCTTTTTTCAAAATTTCTATGTTTCATTTTAGAGCAGGCCTGGACAAACACACAGTCACTTTGTCCATTTTTCTGGTCTGCCAATGTTTCACTGCCTTCCCACTACCATGAAAAAGTGCTGTTTTACTTTTAACAGTGCAGTCTCTTTCTTTTTTCAAACACACCACAGATGCCTTGTTAGCAATCAGATTTGGAACAAACAAAGCCTCTCCTAAGTGTTAACCTGGGATATATCACAATTACAGCAGTAATACAGCCATGTGTCCTGGGGATCTGTAGTTTGTTAAGGAACTTAGAATCTTCTGCTAGGAACCCTCGTCTACTCTCCTAAACAACTCTGGGCACCTCTGTCATTTGATGTCCTGAAATGGATAATAATTGAGTATATTCCTAACTATTCCAGAAGGAAAACAATACATATCCATTGCTATCAAATAAAAGCAGGTCAAACCCAAATCATAGGCCCATCGACACTACACAGTTACAGCATTCTGATTCCACTTTAACTGCCATGGCAAGCTCCTATGGGATCCTGGGACTGGCAGTGGAGGGATGTACTTTTAGAATCCTTAGCCAGAGAATTCTCCTCTGGTGTTTCCAGCCAAACTACATACCCAAGGAGGATTCCACAGGAGGCAGTCCTGGCAGCTAACGTGGGATCAGAGTGCTATAACCATGTCGTATGAAAGGGCCCCATACATACTGTCTTTGCTTATTCTAGGGGCAGCTCTGTGCCTCAAATATTCACAACGCTTAAATCTACTAAACATTTATATTGCCAACTATATAACAGACAAGTACCAGATTACCTGAAGCAGTCAACTGAGATATGTCATTTCAGATTAAACGGACTCGCTTACAGTGGCAAAGAATCTCATCATGTTCTAGCTGACTCCCTTGGGATGCTTTCAGTGCTGCAACAGAAGGCTGCTCTCATGTGCATAAACTGAAACAATGATTGTATAAACAGCTCAATCATTTATTGAAGAAGAAACAGGAGCAAGATAAGAATCCTAAATTATTGCTTTCCTTGTTTTTCCAACTCTTCCTTGCCCCTTGAGCACTAATACAAATGAGAGGATGAAATGAATTAAGAGGGTTTTGACTCAGAGAAAAATATTCATGTTAACAAGTTCTAAAAACTGGTGGGGTTAAAAGAGAGAAATAGAAATCTAAGATCCAGAGGAAAACAAGCAACATTTACCAGCAGTAAAGAACAAGACTAAGTGAGCCCAAGCATACAAACAGCATAAAAATGTGTGTTATTTGCCCTAATGGCAAACGAGACTCTTGCATTTACTTGAACCCAACTGGAGACTGCCTTTCAGGGCATCACAGATGGTACTTTCATTTATTAGCGTTTTACAATAGCAAACGCATCCACCTCTGCCAAAGATCCTGCAGGCTGATCAGACAGCTGCTGCACAGAAAAAGTAAAGGAGGGAGAGGAAATGAGGGAGCTTGACATTTTTCTTGAAAAGAGATGCATTTTATTACATTTGTGGGAAGAATGTGAGCTTGCATTGACCTGTACACTTGAATAGCCATAAACATATATCTTTCCAGGGATCCTTAATGTATTTTACACCAAAAGCCAGGAAGATCAAAACTAAAATACTGCACTGCTAAGGTTTCTATTCTACGCAAATTAACTGGTGAGTACACCCCACTGTACTAATGTGCAATTTGTTTCCAAACAAACATATAAGGGGTGAGGCTGCGTCGGTACTAAAAACTTGCATTTGACTATTTTCAAAATATTTTTTTGTAAACTCATGCTGCCCTCAAGTGCCCTCAAGTCATTTCTGACTTATGGTGACTCTATGGCAAACCTATCATCAGGTTTTCTTGTCAAAATTTGTTCAGAGGAGGGGTTGCTTTCACTTTCTTCTGCGGCTGAGAGAATATGACTTTGAACCCTGGTCTCCAAAGTCACAGTCCTGTGTTTAAACCACTACACCATAAAGGTTCTCTAACGTTGAATAGCCTCCTTTCAATAATTTTTACAAAAGAGGCAAGCCTCCGAGATGACATTTTTCACATACATATTGAAGATATCTGAATAAATTGGGCACGTGATACGGCAACTAGAGAAAAGAAAATTAATGTGGAACGATATGTTAGGAATGAGTTTTTTAAAAAAGAGCTGAACTGTAGTGAAGTTTGGGATCAGAAAAATCACACTGACTTCCAGTGCTACCATAGCTGCATTTGCTAAGGACACTGGGAGTTTCAAAAAGGGCCTGCACTGTCTTTACTTCGAAATCATCCCAAAGAGGATATCAGGGTCATAATATCAAACAGAATCTAAACAAATCATAAAAATGAGTTCCTTAAAAATATAATAGCCTACTATTATACCACACTAGCCAAATACAAATTTAAATATCAATTTTTAAAAAAACCACATATGTGTGAATAAAAAAAAGTTTTGAAAGGCACTAAAATTATAAAGCATGAGTGCTTGCGAGCCTTTTGTCTTGCCAGAACCTTCAGAACATCTTGCCAAATGTTCCAAAGCTGGGTGTGACTACAAAGAAGACTGTCCATTTCCCATTTTGTAGATGATAACCATACCTTTGTTAGAAACGACACACGGGGAAGATCCTCCTCTGATAGATCTTAATGCATGGGCAAGCTGATATAGCTCCAAACATGACTTCAGATATTTGGGCCTGAAGTCAAGCAGGGCATTAAAGGCACCAATACTATGACTTGGGCTTGCTTACAAATAAACAGACCCATGGAGTTCTTTAGAAGTAATGTATGGCAAACAAACAGCTAAAGTCTTCTTCCAGAAAATTTTCAAGGGTAGGTCTATTACACATTACACTAATCCAACTTCGAGATTGAGACAACAGTTTTGTTACAGTTGCGGCCAGTAAGCTGGATCATCCTAGCCAGACTATCCCTACACAGGAAAAGCTGAAGCAAAACTCAAAGGAAGTGGCAAAGGATTCCGCTCAGATTGAAACGGTTGAACACATGCTTTTTCAGTGTATGTTCTATAGAGATTTAAGAGCTGATATCATCTCTCCAATTCTTCGGGAACACCCAGGTGGTTCTGAATCATTTTATACCTTTCTATTGTTATCAGACACGAATTCTGATATAACATATAAGGTTGCTAAATTCTGTGCTGCTGCTATGAGAGTAAAACAAAAGATGTTGGCTACTGAGTAGATGCATACTGTATATCTTGTAATCCTTGTGAGACTGTTATCCCTCAGTAGTACTGCATTCTTGACCAAGTTTATTACGCTGTTTTTATGTATAATTTTTATGTATTATTTATTCAAGTTTTATGTTTACCTGTATCAGTACTTAGGTTTTTGGCCCTTGGTACTGTTTGATGTAATCTTTTTCTGGTCTATGACTGTAATAAACAATATCTATCTATCTATCTATCTATCTATCTATCTATCTATCTATCTATCTATCTATCAATCAATCAAAGGAAGTGGTCCAGTTCACAGAAGGCCAGTTGGTCCTCAAGAGACAATAATGGATTGAACACCCCCAAATTGTACACCAACCCCTTCAGTAAAAGTGAAACCCCATCTAGTACATCTTGCCAGAGACGGGAACCACTAACATACAGCCTGCTTCCATCTTGTCAGGATTAAGCATTAGCTTCCTGGCTGCCATCTAGCTCATTACTGAATTCAGATAGCTGTGTGTGCAGAAAAACAGTTTTGAAAGCAATGGTGTTCACTATTGAAATGGCATCCTTCATTCTGCATAAATCAATTTCCCAAAGATCACGGTATAAGCAGGCAGAGCAAAGGACTGGGAAAAGTCAAGATGAATGGGTACAGCAGGAATTCTGACCTGCACTGCTGGAAGCCTAAGAGTCCATACTGCTCTGAAAATAGGAAATTTGGTATACTGTCACCATATCCTGAATGAGTTAATACATGCTCTATTTTCCTTCCTGTCTTAAGGTAGGGAGACAGACTTGTATCTTTGAACAACCAGTAACAAATCTGTAAGTCCATGTGTGAGAATAGATAACTTTGTTTAAAAGAAGGGAGGGAAACCAGCGACTGCCCCCTGCCATGCTGACTGCATATCTGGTTAACTGGCTTGGTTAAAATGGATACGTGAGATGCAAAGTTTTAAAGGTTTTGCAAATGTTACTGTCATTATATGACTTCTTTCAAATGGAACAAAGACCTCATGCTCTGGACAGGTGGTGCCATTTCTTTTAGCTCTGAACTGAGGAACCACACACTCATTTGTGGGTTAGTATGTTTCTAGAAAGAACTGACAAACAAATTGCAGGGGGAGAACCCACTCAAAAGCAGGCTTTATACATCTGAGCCCATTTTACAGAAGAGCTACCTAAATTGAAGAAACACACTGCGGTCCAAGGAATCAGGAGAGGGATTCCTGGTATGAGTGGAACACCAAGCTCAGTGGACAGGTCCACATGAGCTGTTTCCTTGCTTGGGCCCCATTATGAAGAGTAAACTACCTATTTCTGCACAAATGTTGCTCACACAGTGAGCTCTCACCTGTTCTTGCATTTCCTAACTCTCAGCAGATGCTGCCATGTGTAGCAAGTAGTGCTGGGTTATGAGGAGAAAAAAACCTTGTTCACTCATAACACATTTGGCCAGTCTCCCATTTTACAAGTATGTATTGACAGGATGTGGGAATCATGACCACCACCCTGCACTGCTTCAAAGAGCAGCAGGAAAGCATATTTTTCTTTGTCTCTTACAGAATCCCCTTTTACTCTTTAAGAGCACTTTAAAAGATATATAGAGATTTATGGCAAAACACCACCTAGGCCATTTAGGCCTCACACAGTAGTCTTGTGGCACGTATGGCAGAGTTATCTTGTTAGTGACTTGTTCCTAATAATTCTGTCCTACAAAAAGAGCACAGCCACTCCACAACCCTCAGAAATGGGTCTAAATAGAAAAAGGGAACTCTGTAGAGTGGGTACATTGAGAACACGGAAAATTATGGACACTCCAGAAAGACATGTTTAACAGTAAAAGGAACAATGCAAGTCCAGTCCAAGAAGCCTTTGCTTCAGATGAGGACAAGGAACTGGCAATAAGTCAATGCCAAGTGTGAAGAAGGGATTAAAAAAAGACGCACTCATACAGATTTCTGGATGACAGTAGACTTCCTAACCATTTTGAAACTTATTTGTGAACACATTTGTTTTCAGGGCAGAGAATCTGTATTCAGCCACCTTTGCAGTGTGTGTTCATCTTCTTCCTCTACTTAAAGAAGAGTAGACTGTACACACAAGGAAAATGTTTGCATCTGTAACCAGGAAATGTAAAGTTACAAGAAGAAACTAAAGGCAGAGAAATTTCCCCTTACCAGTCAGACCTTCCCAAATTGTTCAATAGAACAGGTCACTACTTCTAAACAGAACTGTCTAAACCAGCCCTCTTACACTGGATTCACAGCAGCCAATCTGAGAGGCTGAAAAGCACAATAGGTGAGCCTTTCCTGAAGATCCCTATCCACTTACCTGTCCATTCTTGGCATAACAGACAGAATTAGACTGAGTATACTTCACAGCGATGCTAGCAACAATCAGATCTCGGACAGCTGGCTCAGGCAGCTGAAATAACAACAAAAACGGTAATCAGGAAGACATCTTTTAAAGATTTCATAACCCTTGGGAACTGGCCTCACAGCCACACAAAAATGACGCCCCCTGGGTCTTACTCAAGAGAACATTATTCTAGATACACAAATGAAGACCTGGAAATTTACATTTAATATCTGTTGAAAACCCATACCTTAGACAGTCCCCAAATCATTAGCTTCTCTAACATGAAAGGTCAGGAGTCTGCTGAGTTACAATGAAGTCATACAATTTCTTACTAGAAGGGACTCTCTCTGCACAATCTAAACTGCAGGTAGCTTTACTTTTTAAAAGGTGGACCGTCTACTTGCAGTTCTGATTGCTTTATTTACCAATATGTTTCTTAAATTAAGAGCAGATACTCCATTGTCCAGTGTTATTTCCCATGCAAACATCCAGTCATGCCTGCAAGTGTGTGTAAGTATCCCTGTATTCTTCTAATGCCTTGCACTATTTCAGTGAGTTCATCAGGGGTCAATACAACACAAACATTGACAGATGTAAACACCTTTGGCTCTTCTATAATGTATTTAAGTTATAACTTTCATTTCCTTTTCATTCCTTTTTCTGACATTTGATTTTATGATGTAATACATTATTTGGTTGCTTTTCTCCACCATCTAGCATATTATTTATTTATCTATTTACAAATGAAAATATTTGTATCTTGCCCTTTATCTAAAGACCTCAGGGTAGGGTACAATAAATTCAGCAGAATCAATTTAAAATATGAAGAATAAGATGATTTTAAAAGGCTAAACAAATCTTAAGGCCTTGGCAAGTTAAAAACATATTAAAATCAGTCAAAATATTTTAAAACAATTCAAAACTATGGACTCATGTGGATCTGTATAAAACCAGTTGGCTCCCAAAGCTTTTGTAAACAACCATTCTTTCACTTGGCAGTGGTAGGCATCAATCAGGGTCCTCCATAACAGGGGTCTCAAGTAGAAAGGGTCTTCTCCTATGTCTTCCAACAGCATATTGCCCTGACTAATCACAGAGATTAGCTACAGAAATGTATTTAGAAAAGAAGCTGAGTCTCTGGCCAAGAGGAAACTGTTGTAATTCCTGGGCAAGAGAAGGTTTGCTCAGCTAAGGAAACTGATACTGTTGCTATAGTTCATTGTATGCTCTCTAACAACATCCCCAAATGTAAGGTTAGTAGTAACACCTACTGTGGTGCTTGAACAAGGAAATGACAAAGGAAGACTAGAAAGAGAAACTGCTGAATAGAATTATATTCACAAATTCTAATACAATAGCAGAGCTAGATATGGACAAAGACAATGGCTTCATGGTATACTACATCTATTAATGAAAGAATTCTTGTGACTGCACTTATAACAAAAGGAATATTCTCTGAGAAGGTTTTGAACCCAAGGAAACTGACATTTGGTAAGCATATTTATTGTTTCAACACATCAATGTGTAACTGTAAACATCTGAAAGACCTATATTTTTTATACAGCCCTTTAAAGTGTAGGGCAAGAGTCCTTATTTCTATATTTCTGGATCCTATTACATTCTATTCCACTCTGACAATTGTATAAATATGCTTTACACCTGAGGCTTTAACACTACTTGATATTGATCCAAAGAAGTGAGTTTATATCCATGAAAACTCATGCTCAAGTAAAAACCTGTTAGCTTAAAGGTGCTGCTACAAAAACTTGCTACTTAAAGGTGCTGCTATTAGCTTAAAGGCGCTGCCCCCCCACTCCTTCCTCCTTTTTATATTTGTTAGAGAAGCAAACATGTGAGAAGGGACACATGCTTTTAACTCCCATTTTTATGCCTAAAAGTAAATGTCCCAGGAGAGCCATCTGCTGACCTGAAACAGTACTACATCAGTGACGATAATTATACAACCCCCTGGTGAAAATGACACTTGCACATTTGTTCACAGGAAAGACATAACTTTTCATCTTTGGAGTGGTATCCAGTTTGGGGAACAATACCCTTCTGACCATTTTGATTTTAGTGTTGAGATGAATGTTTGAAGTTTAGACGAGTACTTCATCTTAGCCAGGGACATATATGTTGTTCTATATCTGAAGTCTTGCCTCACCCAAAAGTGGGTGACTTTGGGAGCAAAAACAGATGAGTATCAGGCTATGCCAAAGCAGTGAATCACTGTAGGGGTATCAGTGTGGCTCAAATGGGTATCTGTTGACTTTTGGTTTGAATGTTCCCTCTTAGCCTGAATTCAGCAGGCCAGCTGGGAGAAAGCACATGCTTTGCATGCTGATGGCTTGTTCAGTTCCCAGTATCTTGTTTGAAAGGCCACAAAAGTATAGCCAGTAAGTATAGACAGTACAGTGCTTAGTACAGAACACCTTCTGATGTTTCAAAGGGTTCCTGGGAAAACTCCTTTTTTGAACTACAACTTCCGAAATCACCTAGCCAGCAGGGCCTAACTTTTCTAAGGTCTTGTTCCTAGCAAAAATGCAGCTTTGCCTTTTGGACTTTAGATGGCCATCTTGCTTTGTCCTTCTTAGCCCAAAAAGCAGGTTGGTGACTTTTGAAGTTTTTGAGGAGACTGACTTTGACCAAAGATTACTTTTGGAACTCTGATGGGACCTCCATCAGAAACACAGAGAGTGCAAACACGATATTTTGGTGGACTCATGGCCTCAAGCAAACAGGAGTACATTGGTCTGAAAGGGGTCTTTGAGTGCCTTGTCACAAGTAAAATAAGAGGATTTTGTAGGTAGGGAACAGTTTGAACGTGACTACAGTGATACAGACAGGAAGTCAAAGCATTCAGCATGATATTCCTTCCATTACCATAGCTTCCAAACATGAGGAACAAAATGAAATACATTCCAACTCTTACAAAGGGTAACCAAAAATTCACTGGTTCACAAAGGTACAACTTCATACACATTTTTAAAAGCCTCTGAAAGTAAAATGAGTTGCATTTCTATTATTTTCTGAACTGACATAGTTTGTGATTGAAATGTATTGTCAACTAGAGGAAACAACTTGAGTCAACCAAGGAGTGTACAGAGATTATGACAGTAGGTACAACTGGTGCTAATCTGGCCTGACACAATACATTCCCCCAAAACTAAGCATGGACCACGTGCCTTTCAGTTCTCTTGCTTCTAAAGGTGCTTGCCCAAAGTTACTATGACAGCAGGAAATCCACTAATGCAAGCTAAAACAGCATCCTATTTTCTTCCATTTAGCATCTGGTCACCTACAGCATTGCTTATACTGACCTTTTTCAGTGGCTTCTTGTTCTGTGACTGGCCTCACTTCCCTTGCCTTGTGCCCAATGACTCTGTGACAATGCCTCACCTACCAACCTGTACTCACATCTCTAAGGTAAAGAGTGCCACCTATCTGTCTTCTCTTAGTGCTCGCAGGGTGGAATCAGGGCTCCTACATCCTCTTTTGCAAACAGAATCCAACTTTCACATAGAGCAGGTCACTGCTCTTCTGGCTGAATCATGTTTGGTATTCCAAGTCTTCTGCCCTGTCCTATACCTCTACATATGATGGGCTGGGGATCCTTTGACTCTCCACATGTTTTGGACTTGAGGAGGAGGCATTGCTCAGTGGGAGCCCCTCATATGTTGGAATTCCCAGTGTCTCTAATTAGGACTAGGAAAAAAGTCCTGCATGAAATAATGGAAAGTCCTCACTGTCAGACAGCATTGCCAATACTGAGCTGCAGAAATCAATGCTCTGACTCAGAGTAAAACAGTTCACAATTTTCCTATGGATGACAACTTCCAGAACTCTCTACCATTGCCCATACCAGCTGGGGGATGAAGTCCAAAAACACCCAGAGGGTTGAAAGTTGTTCCCCACTTCGATATACTACTTTTTCAAGCTTTCTACCAGCATTCTTGCCTTTTCTCCAATGCCAGGTACTGTCAAGGTCAGGGACCTGGGCCGTTAGCCAGCCCAGAGAAGGAAGTGAGACAGATAGCAGAGTCAAGCCGGAATGTGTCAAAGCAGGGAATTGACCAGAGAAAGTCCATTTACCAAAGCCAGAACAACAAGCAAAGCTGAAGTCAGAGAGTTCAATCCAAGATATCAGGAGCCGGGTGCTGGAAGCAAGGAGAGCGCTTATAGAAGGTTTGCCACAAGCAAAGGAAAGCTTCCAAGCAGGCAGGTAATATAGCCAAGGCACAGGTGTGGCCAGTCACCGCGTCTTAAACTTAATCAAGGAAGCCTCCTTTTGCTCAGCTCTCTTAAGTCTTCGCCTTGATTGTGGGCTGATTGGGGCAGGCTCAAAAATACCTTCGGGATCACTGCTGGATCCCTGTTTCTCTAAAGGAGCAGGCAGAGGAACATCCGAGCCTGCTTGGTCCATGGCAGAAGGGGGAGCTCTTGAGCTGCAAGACTCATCTCCAGCCTGAGCAACAGGGACCAACAGCTGTTGCTCGTCATCAGCAGCTTCATGGGCAGCTTCGCCAGGAGCTTCAACTATCACAGGTACCAGTGAAACACAAGATATGATCTTGCACTGTTGCAAACTACTACACAGTTTTCATTCAGCACAGCATATGAACACACGAAGTCACCTTTTACTGCAAAGGGCTCCTTCACAGAACACAATTATTGCACAGTGATTCCACTACAACTGCCATAGTAACATCTTGTGGAATCCTGGGATTTGCAGTTTAGGGAGGGGCACTGACAATTCTCAGCCAGAAAGTTTCTCTGACCAAATGCAAAACCCAGGACTCCACAGGATATAGCCATGCCAGGCAAAGTAGATTCTTAGTGCTATAACTATATAGCATGAAAGGTCTCCAAGTCAACCAGTTAAAATTGGATCATTATCACCAAAGACTGGTTCACAAGCAGAAAGATCATTGCCAGCCTTGCTGGTAGAGATCTCTTTGATCAGAGATGCTCCAGAACCAAATCTGCAACAGACTACAATAAAGCATACGCTATGTCAATGAACCACAGACTCTCCTTCATATCACTGGGCTGGACCGTGAGTACTTACTTCTCTAGGTTGCTTTCTAAAATTTCTTTCTCTGATAGCAGCACTTGTACATACCTCTGTTATCACTCATCCCTTTTCCCATACTCACATTTTTATTTTTTGTAACAATGTTCTTGAACAATGCTCGGTCAATTACGCCATCATTCCTCTTCTGCATTAGATGCAACCCAAAGAGAGTACGGACTTCAGTTTCATCTGGCTCATAAGATGGGTCCATCTAAAAGGAGGAAAATGGTTTCAGTTCCAGGACAGTTTAATACAGCTTCTTAAAATTATTTTGTTTTACACTGGATTTTATTGTCACATTCCCTTTTAATTCAAAGCAATTAAAAGCAAATATGTGGCAAGAGGTTTAGCAGAGACAGTGTATGGATCCCATGATTCCAAGAAAAATCTGGCCCAGAATTTAAGATTCCTAATATGCCAATAGCATCTGCTGAAGCTTCTGTGCTAAGGATGCTCAGAATTTATTCAGGTAACATGACTACAAACCATTCTCTCTCCCTTGTGTATTGCAGTCTGACTAAAGGCTATAATCTAAAACACATTTGCAAGAGAACAAACCGCACAGAATACATACTTCTGACTAAAGAAGCATTGACTTTTCCCAGCACTCAAACTATAGTTGTGAAGTAGCAGATTTACCTGCATGTTATTCCTTTGCTGAATGAGTGCAAAATTAGTTTGTTCTGTGCTCAGTTTATTTATTTTTGCTCAGTATTTTATAAACAGCCACAGTGTAGTCATTCCCTCTCCCAAAAAATAAATCTATGGGATTGGTTGCACAGAGACCAAGTTACAGGGAGCTTATGGTCTATTCTGCTCCTTGTTCTGCGGGGAGGCCACTGCCCACAATCAGTCTATGAGCCGCCACTGGAGCAAGATGAGAGGATTCAGTTGAAAAGACAAAGTGAGAAAGAATTCTGAGACTAAACTGATGAATAGAGGCAGACAATTATGGACCAGAAGCAATACGGTATGAAATATTTGTTCTGGAGATATGAAGCCCACTTCCTCCAAGACTCTTATAATTTCTAAATAAGGAGGAGAGGAAATCTTACACCGACCAATGTAGCCATTTCAGCTTCGTGCAAGTTGCTGTTGAAGTCTTCCAAAGGGGAAGGGGATTCTTTTGAAACAAAAGGAGACCTAGTGGTGCAGTGGTTAAGTGCTGATACTGCAGCCACAACATTGTGAGTTCGATCCTGCCAGGCTCCAGGTTGACTCAGCCTTCCATCCTTCTATAGGTTGGTAAAATGAGTACCCAGCTTGTTGGAGGCAATTAGCTAACACACTGAAAAACTGCTTAGAGAGTGCTTTGCACTATAAAGCGGTACAGAAATGTAATACTAGTGCTATTGCTATAAAAGCAAAATAAGACAACACATGGGGAGCCATCAAAATCCGAAAAGCAGCTTTTTAAATGGGGCAAAACTTCAAGTAGCAGATTTGGAGTCCTTGTGATCAGCTACTGAGGTAGAAATTCAGGTGTGTTTATGCCAGTGCTGTATGCGTGGCCCTCTGAATCAGAGCCATGTTGTCAAGTTATCCTAGTAACCATGACAACATATTGCTCTCTTTTTAAACTTTCATAACAGCACATCAAAGATGATTTTATTCCATCATCATAATGATGAAGACAAGTTTGCAAGATAAACAGCAAGCATGCTACAACCTGAGCTCAGCCTATTCAAAACAATTTGGAATTATCCCATTAACTTGGAGGCCACCTTTTTAAGAGCTTTATATGCAACGTGAAGAGATACATATCTTTATTTCCTTTCACTTATCACTTTTTAAAAGTAAATTGATAGAGGAAGTGGCAACGTTAGTAAATAAAGTGTTTAGAGCTGGTGAGGCAGGAAAGAGATAAGGCACTTTCAAATCCCATCTTCTTCAAATGCTTCAGAGCACTGAAAACACTAACCTGGAGAACACAGTAGCCCCCATTTTTCTTTTTGGATAGGATTTTGAGAGCTTCTTCATCATATCCTGGAGCCACAACCCCATCAGACACCTGCAAGCAGAACAAAGATTGTGTTGATCAAAAACAACAAAAAAGCACCCTTATTTAGTAACAAACTTCAGTTCCCTAAGAGTCAGGCCATTTCTGCACTAGACTGTTATAGTGCGATTATTCCACTTTCAACATCATATGGAATCCTGGGGTTTGCAGTTTAGGGAAGGGCCTTTGAGGCCCCTTCCTAAATTGCAAACCCCAGAATTCTATAGGGTGTTGAAAGTGGAATAATAGCACTGTAACAGTCTAGTGTGGAAATGGCCTCAGTGTTTATGTAAACAGACAACACAGCCATGTAAAAGAGACGGGTATTTGCAGGCTAGGTTTCTGCAGAACCAAACATACAAACCAATTTTGATAGGTAGGTGGAGGAATCCAGGAGACTAAGCTTACGCAATGGATATTGAATATGGAATGGCTGCTGGAGGGAAGGAAAATCAGAAATCAGGGAGAAGATGGAAGGGAGTATCTTGGAAGAGGGCAACAATTGGTTGTAGGTCTCGCTTCTGATCACAGAAGTCCAAATCCAAGAACTTACTTGGAAGTTTGGGAAGAGCTCACCCTGTACATCACTGGCCAGAATCAAATTGGTTACTCCAAACTTGAGTAGAACCAATGATTCAACTGTTGACTGGTGAGCCAACACATAAGTTAAGGTCCACTGATTCAAGAAGCCTACTCTAGTTAGAACCAACAATAGAATTCAGGCCATAATCTACTTCTTAGTAAGTTGGTAAACCTGTGACTTGGCAGAGACAGAACCAGAATAACAGATTTGCTAGATTTCCTGACTTACAAAAAAATTAAACAAAAACTCAACTTGAGTGAGAAATATAATCCAACGACACTTTAGGCTGTGCAGAACTAACAACTTACCAAATGGCACTGGGTGTCTCTGATTATAACAAATTTGCATTCATCCATCCACCTACCCTCCCACCCACATATACTGCTTCGGGTCCCATACTGGGAGAATACTGGGCTGTAAATCAAATGAATCGTATCAAACGAATATATACAACTATATACACATACACATCAAGGCCCAAATAGACACAAATGTTATTCTAGCATTTGGTAATCCTATGCTTGAAGACTTAGTTATACCAATGTTTTTAAATGAAAAAATATCAGTGCACCATGTATTAATACTTGAGAATTACACAGTATTAGGCATAACAGCTGGTGCAGTTCCTCTGCTTTTCCAGCCCCCTCCCTGTTCCATCTCATTTATTTAATCAGAGGCCGTGTTATCAACCCATCAGAGGTCACAGGCCAACACACAGTAAAAATTTGTGAAGAAGCGTGTAATCACGTTCCCAGTAGCTTAAAGACAGAAAATTTGCCTCTACTATTTATTTCAGAAGTGTGAGGAAAGGAGGGACAAGCATTATTTTTATAGTGAACTGAAAATATCTGAGAAAACAACTCTGGTGGGAGTGGAGTTTGAAGCCTAGCATCGTTAGGTCCTGAACAATTCCCAATTCCCAATGCCAGTGTACTTTAAAATTTGACTCTTCCCTTGGATTGTTGTCCTGTTTTGAACTACTAAGGAGCATCATGTGTGACCCTTCCATGCTCTCCAAAATGTAGTATGGCTTCCAAGAAGCAGTCAAATGAGGTTTCAAGACCAGGATGGACACATTCAAGTGTACTGTTTATGAACTGTTATAGAGACACTCGGTAAAGTGTGCACGTAATGTGAGTCTCCATGTTTTAGTGGCACTACTTTGATAGAAAAGAAGAATCTTTTGTACCATGTGTATGCAAGAGGGAATACCTAATTACCTCCATGCATCCTCTATTTATCTAACACTTCTGCCTTTTTCTGTTTGAACTATCATGCCATTCTACCTCCTTGGGCAGGGGTAAGAATTATGCAACTCCTACAGGAGATCTCAGAGGCATTTTGAGGCCCTCTCAATCTCCCCAGATCCTTTTTTTTCTCCCAAAAACATATTTACATCCCAAAATAAATTATTTTGGCTGACAATAAGAGTCCAGGAGCCAGTGTGTGTAGCTGGACAAGGACTCTGGGAGATCAGGGTTCAAACTGTCACCCAGCTGTGGGAACCGGGGGGCGGGGAACCTTGGGCAAGTTACATTCATTTAGCTCTAGAGGAAGGCAAAGGCGTAACACCTTTGAACAACTCTTGCCAAGAAAACCCCATGATAGGCCTTGAGTTTCCCTAAGTCAGAAACGACTCAAATGCACCTAACAACATTAATAGGACCCCAGGATGAAAATTCTTCCCCTCTGAACTGCAAGCAAAAACAAAACTAAACCAGACATGAACCAGAAGTGACTGCTGGTCACCCAAAACATTACTTCTGGCCACTAGCAGATACATCAGGATGGCCTATCGAGGGGCTAAGGGAGCCAAAAATGGCTCTCCCACAGTCTAACCCAAGCAAACCTGCTTTTCCTCCCCTCTCTTCTGTAAAACAGTGGTGTTAGAAACAAAGCTAATACTACCTCACCTTAACAGTTATTCTTGAGCTAGCCTCCATTTTGGAACTGTTATTCCCTCACTTTGTTGAAAGAATGGGCATAGTTTGTCGTGTGTATGCCACACCTTTGAGGAAGATCTCTTAATTTCTTCCCTCTCTGCGACATATGCAAGTCCTGTCCTACCATTAGGCAGAGTGAAGTGGCTGCCTGAGACAGTAGAACCTCTCTTCCTGAAGGACCTCATCTTTACCTCACTTCCCTTCTTCCCTTCCCCACCCCACTGCACCTCTGTCACTCTGGGGTTGCCCTCCTTTACTTGCCTGCTGCCATTTGCTATTTTGTGTGCCACCTTCAGGCACCACCGTGCAAAATAACAATTGGTGACAAACCTGTTGCTTTATCCTCACCCACCCTCTAGTCATGCATTGATAACACCAGCTCCAGTAAAGAATGCCACAGACACTGACCTCTCTGGAAATTATTTTTGCTGTGGGGACATCACAGATATCTGAGAGAGCAATGAAGTCACCAAAAGATGACATTCTATCAGCACCTAGAAAAAAATAATATTTTTTCAACAAGATACTTCTCTAGTGAAGACCCCACATTATGCTAGCTTCTTAGTATACAGCCCAACCCCAGATATGTTTATTCAGATGCCTAGTCTAACAGTCTTCCATGCAGCTTACTCCCAGATGTTAGGGCTGAGGCCCTTTGAGACTGACAGGGTTTTTACTGAAGGTCCAGCAGCTGCTACAAATGAAGGAGCACAGAGGCTGCCCCAGGAGTCAAGATATTCCACGCAGTAGCTTGGCTGGCAGAACTGGCTATCCCTATCATTTCTCTAAGACTGTTTTCCACAGCATGGTGAACAAATAGGCAACAAATCTGTTTGCTGAGCTGCTGCATTAAACAGACTGCTTTCTGAAGCAGCAAGTGGTTGCCCTGAAACAGGAACCATGACTTCACTTATTTGTGTGAATCAAACTAAAGATCATTTAAAAAAAAAAGAAACTGCAACAACTAAAGGTGGATCAGTTATACTGCACCACACTGTGCTGTACCTTACTGAATTACAGTGCTTCTTAAGCTATCTGATGTGCAGGATGAGCAAGTGTTTTGTTCCAGTGTGGCAGAGCTGGCATTATATTTGTGCCCATTGGATACAACGGTTTCATTCTTTCCTGGAACTCCTCCAGGCACCAGCAGACAATTGGCTTGGGGTGTGATGCCAGTCCAGAGACCACCACTCTGGGCAACGCTGCCTAACAGAACAGTACACCTTTCCTCCATTTATTACTTATCATAAATGTCAATAATTAAAGAAACTGTTAAATATGATGAACCCCCATCAACTATTCTAGGTTGACTGGTATTCATAAAATTAACTGAACATCAAGAGATTGCTAGTCTGATCCAGGAAAAATTGTGATGAAACATCACGTAAACTCTTGGGAGTTTCCTGCAGTTTGGTAAATATCACTCATTAATGTTGTCCTTATATGGACAGGGATTCTACACGGGACAAGTATACCTAAGGGATGGAGGCAGTCTAGTTTTGAAAGCTTGCTCACCTCTTGCCCGTGCGTAGGCAGCGGCCAGGGGTGTTAGTGTATGCTGCAAGTCATGCACCATACAGACATGAGCTTCTTCCTCAGTGAGGGGAACCCCAACAGCTGCACCTGGGAGCAAAACAATCAATTGTAGGAAACAGTGTTGAAAACTCCATTCCTCATTGATGGTCTGCAGGAAGCTCCTCATCTTACAGCTTACATCTCAGAGGGCCTCAGGAGACCTTGGATGGTCATATCCACTGTTGCACCCCTCCCATGCACATAAGAATAAGAAGAGTAAGAAGAAATAATTACGGGAAGTGACATCACTTCCTGTTCTTAAAAAAGGTTTCTCCTGGGCCTAAAATGGTCCTGAGATGCCAAAAAATATGGTGAAAATGACCTTTACAATTCCTAGGGAGCATTTAGGGCAAAAAATGTACTCCTCCTGGGGAGTTCTTTGCCCACACCAGTAAGCTATTCACACACCAGCAAAGATAACCTGTCAGTCTTATATATCAACCACTCTCCAACACAGAGACAGGTGTAAATCTCTGTAGGCCACATCTTTGTCATTGTCCTCTATGATCATAATAATTTATTGATTGATTGCCATTTTCTCTAAAAAAAAAAAAAAGGTATGAATACAAGGATGGGAAACAAGTTGCCCTTCTAGGGCAGTTTTACAGCCGCTGAGTGCCTCCCACACAGTTCTCTCTCTCTCTTTTTAAATAAAAAATGAGTGAATCATATTTCCAGAGTGCAGGATTCTGTGCTGCGTTTTAGCGGCAGGAGGGATGGGGAGGACAAAAATGACTTTTTAAAAAAGGTCAAGCCACCTGCCAATCACTTCCTGTTTTCCCATGAGGAGCAGGTACAGTCCTTGCAGAGTCTGGAGGAGGTGAAAAATGGCCGTTGGATCCTCTACAGTTGTACATCCTTCCATGGGTACTTCTTGACAGAGGCATGCAACAAACACAGCACCTTTTAAAGGACAGCCCAATAGGCAGCTGGAGAAAGCAATGCCACAGAAGTAAGACAGGCCAGAAGCTGAAGCTGTCGTCTTACCAGCAGGACTGACGTGCTTGAAGGAGGTTGCAGCTGGAATACCCAAAGCCTGCTTGAGCTCTTTGACCAGCTGCCAGGCATTCAGAGCATCACAAAGGTTTATAAACCCTGGGGAGCCATTCAGAACTGCAGATAGATGAGAAAAGCCCATTCAGTCACGAAGACCATTCTGCAGGGAGCCTCAACAGTCAAGATATAAATTACATTTACCAATCACTTCAGTTACGCTCAGTTTCAGAACTCAGTGTTATGGTCTCACTACATCTCTTTCCATTTAACACTCTCAGTGCTAAGCATAGAGAAACAAAACAGAAAAAAAGAGGTAAGTGACTTTTTAAGTATTTTTTATAAGTACTGTTTTACCTGTTGTTGATGTTGTATGCCTTCCAACTCATTTCTGAATCATGGCAACCCTAAGGCAATCCTAAGGCGAAAGCTATCACAGGGTTTCTTTGGCAAAATTTGTTCAGATGGTGTTTGCCCTTGCCTTCCTCTAAAGCTGAGAGACAGTGTGACTTCCTGAAGGTCATCCAGTGGGTTTCTCTGGCCAAAAAGGGATTCAAACCCTGTTCTCTCAGCATTCTAGTCCAACACTCAAATTACACCATGCTGGCTCCCCATATCACATATGGGGGGAGCACATTTGGATTCAAGGTTTCAAAGTAGTTAGTGTGACCTACTGATAACATATACTAATGTAAATCTTGCACATCCTACTGGTACTAAACCAGGACGGGGACAGAGAGAAAGCACAGGACTAGCCCAATCCCTTGGCAATACTCTTCCCTTATTATCACTGACCTTTCCAACCCCATAGTGACATCATCTTGGAAGAAACCCTGTGTACATAGCAGTGGCTTCCTCCAGGCTACACCAATCATACATTGGCTAGGGAATCCTGCTGGCCCATGCATAGGTCCCTTCATGTGTTTAGTAATAAAGGCCAGAACAAGGCTCATGAGTTATATGTATCAGATGCATATGCACTTCACTGAAATGAACACGATATTTTCTAATTTAATATCAGAACATTGCAGGCCCAGATCTAATACCTAATCCCATTTAGAGTAGATCCACTGAATCAACTGCTGAACCAAGTCATGGAAATCCCACTGATAGTTTCACTCTAGCTTGAAGTGGCAATAGATTTCAGTCTAGGGCTTTGAAGATGTTGGCATGTTCTGGTTATGGACAGTGTGGCAGAAGAAAAAAAAACAGACAGAAGGGTATAGCTACAGGATCATGGTTGGAGGAGAAGAAAATGCTGGGATAAATCAAGCTATGAAACAAAGACATTCTGTCCAAGAAGGCAAAGTTATTTGCAAAAATGTATCACAATAAAATACGTTGGCTCAAGTTTTTTTAAAGAATGACAAATGGACTTTGTTGAACAAGACATGTAACAATCAAATTATATAGGAAAACAGTGACGTCTGAGAGACAGCTGTGAAATCTTCTGGCAAGGAATTCCGGGCAGGATACACAGTTTCCTCTCTTAATCTTTAAAAGAAGTTCACAGCACAGTGAGATACAGTGACCAAATCAAAGTCAATGAACAAACTCGGCTGCTGAGCAAGAGGCTGGAATGCACATCCTCCCAGTCAAAGTCCAACTTTCTGACAAATACATCAGAACTACTGGGAGGTGGTGAAATGCAGTGCCTGTGAGACTGAGACACGAATCAAGAATCATTATCTTTACCATTATCTTCATTTATATCCCACCTCTTTCCCAGTTTGGGACTCAAGGGGGCTTCAAACAGTTAAATATAGTTAAAAATTCACAGCACACAGAAATTCAAAAGCAACTGAACCACCATAAAATTAAAAATCAACTGAAAACATGAACCATTAAAAAAACAAATAGAAGTCCAGCACATTATACTGGACATTATCCAAAAAATCAACTCTCAAATGCCTGCTGGAAGTTCTTGGTTGTTATCTTGTCCCTGTTACTAATGCCTTGTGTTAGGAATGGGCTTCTCTTTTAGCTTAGTTTGCCACTTGAGACACTGGGTTATCACTCTGAGTTATCACAAAAATTACAACATAACTTATGCAGTGCTTTGGATGCTCAGAAGCACTATGGCCAAGCATTCCCATGCTATCTATAAGGATAGTTAGAACAGGCTTTCAAGCACAACCTACCTGAGAGAGGAAGTTTAGGCCTCAAAGTGTAGAGCTGAGCAGGAGTCTGGTGTGGATTCATGCCATACCTCAGGGGAAGCTGAGACACTCCTTTGCTGTACTCTTTCCTGAAGTAATCAGAGATGGCCATATCGTACTGAGCAGTGTGAGTGAAAGCCTGAAGAGAGAGGGGTTGAGACTCAAGTACCCAACAGGATACTTTGAAAAAGTTTCAAAGGTGCACCACTCACAATGAGAGAGGACTATATACCTTGAAAGCCAACTGGCGCCGAGTTTCCAAAGTGGTATCTTTATTACTGGAGGCTTTCATTTCTTTCGCTATGGTGGTATAGTCTCCAGGATGACATACAACCGTCACACGAGCATGGTTCTTTGCTGCAGCCCTCAGCAAGGCAACACCACCTATGGTTAAGGGAAACCAGGAAATCATAACCACTTCTCTGTCCACATGGTACTGCAGACACCCCAGAGCTACATGCTTACATGTATTCTTTTGCATTTGGCACCTGCCCAGTTTATAGTACAAGAACTATTACTATTCTTCCAGTAACTCAGCAACATTCGCTACTTACAAAGCCCTCCCTTATCTGGTATCCTTCAGAGGTTTCAGTTTACAACATCCATCACCACTGTGGCAGTCCTGACTGGGTCTGATAGGGGATGGACTCTAAAGCACCTGGGACACTGGTATGGTAAAGTGTGTATTATAATAATGTACACAGCTAAAATGGTTCTGCAACCATTTCTGCATTGGCTTCTTAAAGTAATTTGGAAATTATTTCAGAAAGAACATTTAGCATTTTTAAACTTTTAAAATTGCCATTATTTGTGCAAGTCCAACTTCATTGTGGCTGTCCAGGATTCCCTACCCACACCACTGATGGGGAAAAGTGAGCACTCAGAAACTCCTGAAGGCTTCTTTCAATAATTTCTATAACATTTCTGTAACATTTTCCAATGCTGTATTTTTCTGTGAAAATTTTTCCACACCACACATACATACCATACACATAATCATCTATATTGCAATCAGTCACATTAGATGGGCTAAATACACCATATGAACTTGTACTTATTCTTCTATGGACAAAAGCACTGACAAACTCCAGTGACCAAAGGAATGCATTCACTGCAAAAGAAAATTTTTCTAGCAAATGAATGCACTGCCTGGCTTGTTTCTATTTCACAAAACCTCTTTCTTTTCCATCAGTCAAAAGTAGTCAAGGCAAGATGTGATAAGTTGCCTGTGCCTACAGACTCACATCCATCCTTTAGTGAAACTGAATGTTCAGCTAGTTGTGCTGAATCAGATTTTTCTCAGCTTGAAATGGAATTGATAAGCAGTGCATTGAGTAAGTGAGTGAAGCTGAAGGTACTACAATTGTACCTCAGCAAAAGAAAGTTAAAATGTTGACGCAAGATATATCAGGTACAGCTGTCCTTAGGTTATGTGTCCTAAAAATAGAGTTCTTTCTGGAGAGATCACTTTTCATAAAATACAAGGGAAGTATATACTATTCTCTTCACATTATTATGAATATTCCAATAAAACTATTTCCAAATAAACCATTAAAAGTGTTTGAATGTAACATCCAGATCAAACATGCTAAATCAGATAACATTATTCAGATGACTGGAAAATTTTTCAGTTCTACTTCTTCTGGAAAAACCACACCATTGAATAAAAAACCAACAAACGGCACTTCAGGTTGTTGGCATGTAACTTATGTGTATCTACAGTGCACAGCCCATGGAAACAAACGTTTCTTTGACGCACCTATATCAATCTGTTCAACTGCTTCTTCAACAGTTACATTTGGGGATGCCACCGTCTTGACAAAGGGATAGAGATTGCAAACTACAACTCTAGAAAAAGCAGGAGAAAATTATTTTAAATTTACAGCTATACAGGACAGCACTATTTGAATATTCTCTTACCCTCAGATATCAAAACCAGCACCATACACATTGCTGTGCTGAGGCAAGGTTTTTTTTTTTTTAATGAAGGCCTAATGAGATGCCACAGTTGAATTCATTCCCGCTCTGCTGGCATGGGGGAGAGTGTTAGCAGGTTCAGAACTCAACTTGGGAACAGACCTTGCAACAGTAGGAAGACTCTAATGCCAGTTCCAAGTCACTGCCTCAGCAAAGCAGCTTACAAGAACAGGTCATCACGTAACAGTTGCTTTCGGGTAGCTTGACAAAAGATGAATGTTATTCCTCTATAGAGAGCATACTTCAAAGGAAGAAAAGGAACCAGCAGGAGACCCACTCTGCTCCCAGATGACTTAAAAAAATGAGAACTATGGGCAGAGTCCAGCCAAATTCTCTTTGGTCCTACTCATCCTAAGAGACAAAGAGCTGAACACATGCTTAATTTTCTCGCTGAAACCAGAGGAATGGAAATCACAGCAGCTCATCACAACTCAGACTGTGAAAAATCGAACAAGACATTTATAGAGTTTTAGATGAACAAGGAATAACTTTTTCAGCAGTGTGCCATGAGTAAGACAATTAGCTTTGAGGGGGGAAAAAACAACTGACTGTGGTTGGGACATAGAAAAACAAACAAAATTTCCCCTAGAGATTATTGATCATCAATCTAGAGTCAACGAAAAGATTTCTGGATTTTCAGATGACCACACACTGTCATACGCCAAAGAGAAGAAGGATGATTTTTCTTTTTTCAGTGAATAATAATAATAATAATATTTATTTCTGTCCTGCCTCTCCCCATGGATCGAGGCGGCGAACAACAATAATACATTAAATACATTAAAAACATTAAAAATATACCCAATCCTCCCCACCCACCAACCCATCTAAAACCAACCCCCTAAAACACACAACAATTAACAACAATCAACTGACTATTAAAAGAACAGCAAGACAGTTGGTGGGAGGCGGTGGAGTACTAGTCTGGGAAGGCCTGTCAGAAGAGAGCAGTCTTGACTGCTTTTTTAAAGCAGTCAAGACAGGTAATATGCCGGGTCTCCTCCGGCAGGCCATTCCATAACTTGGGAGCGATACAAGAGAAGGTCCTCTGGGTAACTGCAGCCAACCTAGTTCTGACTGGCTGCAGTAAATTCCTCCCAGAGGACCTTTGTGTGCGGGGCGGATTATATGGGAGAAGGCGATCCCGCAGGTAGGCTGGCCCCAAGCCATGAAGGGCTTTAAAGGTAATAACCAACACCTTGTACTGTGCCCGGAAACTAATAGGCAGCCAATGTAACGACTTCAGAATTGGTGTTATGTGGTCAGTTTTAGGTCTACCTGACCACCCTGACTGCCATATTCTGAACTAATTGAAGTTTCCGGACTAAGCACATGGGTAGCCCTATGTAGAGCACATTGCAGAAGTCAAGCCGTGAAGTTACCAGCGCATGCACCACTGATTTTAGGTGTTCCAGCTCCAGGAAGGGGTGCAGCTGGCGTATCAGCTGAAGCTGATAGCAGCCACTCCTGGCCGCCGCATCAATTTGAGCTGTCATCTGAAGTGGCGAGTCCAGGAGCACCCCCAAGCTGCGGACACAGTCTTTCAGGGGAAGTGTGACCCCATCTAGAAGAGGTTGACAAACCTCCATACCTGGGCTAGGGCCCTTAACAGCGAGTACCTCTGTCTTATCTGGATTTAGCTTCAGTCTGTTTTTCCTCATCCAGTCTATTACTGCTTCAAGGCATTCGTTCAGAGGTGAGATGCCACCCTTAGTTGATGCTATTATCCGAGGCATGGAGAGATATATCTGGGTGTCATCAGCATACTGATAGCACCTTGCTCCATGCCTCCTGATGATCTCTCCCATGTAGATGTTAAATAGCACTGGGGACAGGACAGCGCCCTGAGGGATGCCAGATTTAAGCTCCTTTATCGAGGAGCAGCTGTCCCCAAGCATCACCATCTGGTATCTACCTGAGAGATAGGACCAGAACCACTTAAGTGTAGTGCCCCCAATCCCTAACCTTCTCAGGCGTTCCAGAAGGATACCATGGTCTACGGTATTGAAAGCCGCTGAGAGGTCCAAGAGTACCAGCAGGGTCACACTTCCCCTGTCGATACCTAGGCGAAGATAATCCACTAAGGCGACCATGGCAGTCTCGACTCCATATCCTGCCCTGAAGCCAGTTTGAAATGGGTCTAGATAATCTGTTTCATCCAAGACAGCTTGGAGCTGAAGACCAACAGCCCTCTCGATCACCTTGCTTAAAAATGGGAGATGGGAGACTGGTCTATAATTATTCATATCCAGGGGATCTAGGGAGGGCTTTTTTAGAACTGGCCGTATAATCACTTCTTTTAAACAAGCTGGAAAATTGCCCTCCCTGAGGGATGCATTAATAATATATCTTAAATGGGTCTTAACTGCAACTCCTCCCTGGACGACCAGCCATGAAGGGCAGGGATCAAGAGGGCAAGTTGTCTTTCTTATATTTCCAATATATTTCTTATATAATAATGGCACAGTCTCACATCATAATCTTCAGAACATTTTTTCTTAAATGAAAACCAATGGTAATGTGAATACTTTGAATTATTTAATCAAAACTGTGAACTCCCTTCTTCAAATGCTCCAAGTATTGCTTGTTTAAATTCTTATATTATGTGGAAGTTAAGTAAGCCACAACAGTGTGATATTTTTTGCATATTTTTGGTTGGCCCCATAAAGTTAACACCACAAGGTGGATTTTGGATTTCATTTTTTCCCCTCAATTGACAGGAATGCACCAAAGGATGTCCCTTCCTAATAAACCTGGCTTGTGAGCTGATCAAATTCTCAGTTGAGTCAAGAATATGCCAAGGACACTGAGAAAGGCAGCTTCAGAACAGGCACAGCCCACCTGTACATTCTGTTATCTTGCACAAGTTTGTAACAATAAATGTAATGCCTTTCTTAGAATTATTAGCAACAGATCTGGCCTGGCCACTGCCATTTTTGACTGTTTCTCCATAGCAGATTTCTTACTGGCCTATCTTTTCTCCAGATATCTGACTGCGTTCTGGAGAGTCATCAAATTGTCTCTTTAGTCTTCTTACCATTACTTCTTCCCAGTTTACCTTCAGTCTTCTATTCTTTCCTCCATCTTTTAAGTACTGAGATCCTTTATTAGTTGTTATCCAAGTTACTAAATAAAGTTGAAGACTTTATTCAATTCAAAAGTGTGGATGGATGTGAGTTTAGCTATAGCTATCCAGTCAAACACAGGCCAGACAATAGGTATTAAGGTGAGAATACCAGAAAAAGGGGCAAGCAACATCTCTAGGGTCAACCCATTGACAGTAAATCACAGAAACAATGTGCTTAATGCAGTTGTGAGATGCAGTGATTGTGCACAAGCTGTTCAAGTAATGTCTAAAAGATTTGTGAGATCTATTGTCATTAATCACTCATACTTCCAACCATCCTACTATAATATTTACATAAGTGTAGTACATGTGGCATAAATAGACATTTTAATGGAACACAATGTTCCTTAAAACTAAGGGACCAATGAAAACCCATGCACTGCCCCATAAGCTTATGCATTTTGGCACTGCAGACCCTGATGACTAGATTATTCCCATGGAAAAGCAAAGTTGTCAAAATAAAAGTTGTTTTTTGTTTTTACTTGCAAATAAGCACCAGCCTTATTACCTTTCACCTAGTATTTATTTGTATGGGTTTCCCAGGGTATAGTTGGCCCTGAAATCAGATTGATAACATGTGTTTGTTTACTTTATTTGGTTGACAGAGTGTTGTGGGAAGGGGTAAAGGAACATATCAGAAGGGGAGGGATAGACCAAGGCTCTTGTCCAAGATCTCTCAACATCACAGAGACGGCCCTGAATCTTTGCACTCTTACGCTTATGGTTGACTTGCATGTTGAAATACAAACACTACTATGAAAATTTCAAAAGGGTATGTTTGCTATTGCTTCAAAGGAAAAAAAAATGATCAGGAATATAAAACCCATAAACTCTTCTGCTATTTAGTTTATCCATCTCCTTCCCCATTCCTAATCCCTAAAAGACTCCAACTTGTATAAGAGGTCTTAAATGCATCTGATTAGTTTCAGAAGCTGACACAAGGGTGAAGAGGAGTAGATGTCTTGGTGTCCGCTGAAAATCACTTCCACAGGTTGAGGTTTATCTCTTGATTATTTATTAACCCTCTATTGCATGTTAAAACACTTTACCTTACAAGGCTGAAATCCAGTTTAGCCATGTCAGCTTTATCTTGTGGAATGTCACGAGCCAGTATACCTAGTTTTTTGGAAGAAAGACACATAGAAAGGCATTGAATAGCTACATGTCTTCCCAGAAAGCCATACTATTGTGTAGACATCATATTCTTCCAATATGTACAAACTCTTTTTCTTATACACTAGCCCCTCTACTTTCACGAGTTTGACTTTTGAGAATTTGATTACTCTCGAGGTGCCCACTTGCCTCCCCGCATTCTTCCGCTTCCATTCCCTGGCCTTTTGGCCAGGCATGCTGCCTTCCTTCTCTGCACTCCAGCAAAGGCAAGCAAATGGGAGAGGGAAAGGGTCATATGCATTCAGTCCTCAGTTCTCAATGTTTCTTAATGAGACCTCACTACGTTAACAGAGCTTATTGTTTATACAGCCATCTCTCAGGCAGCAAAGCCACTAACAGCAAAGTTCCCTTTTAGAAAGGCTTTTTATGCACACGCAGCCCCAACTTCCTCCTTGTCCTCTGTCTAGCTGATGCATTTTAACAACATCTGCATTAGGAGCTACCCCCAGAATCTTTTGTTGGGCACAGAGAAGCATAGAAAAAAGTAGTCAAGGCCTGCCTCACCAGCAATTCTAGCTTGTTAAAAAGGCTCAGATTTCTGTCTATGGCCAGCCAAATGGAAATTATAGGTAAAGTGGAGGCTGGTGAAAGAAAGTCATTCCTCAATGCATTTTGGAGTGCATCTCTGAAAGGTTCTTTCTCCCCACCCCCCCTTATGTAGGCCCTACCTGGCTGAGTTGTTTCTTTTCATAGGTACATATGGTTAGTTTTTAACAAGATGTTTGCTTTAATATGTTGAGCTGCTCTTTTTTTGCAGTAGGGTAGTGTGAATCTATCCTATTTTTTCCATGTTACTTCTGCCTTGGTACCAAATTTTCTATCAAGGAACCAATGCCTAGGAGCATATCTACATCTTTAACTGAAGTATATCTGTGTAAGTGTGAATATTATGCAAGAAAGACTGTAGGCTACTTGTCTCATACTATGAAGAATTATTTATAGCATACTCTTATGCGTGTTTACTCAGCAGTATATCCCACTGACTCCAATAAGACTTAATTCCCTATTAATTGTGCATAAGACTACAATCTTGGAGAAAATTGTTTTTGGTATAAATTATTTAGGCTCTTTAAATGATGATAGCAGTACATTAAGTAGTTTAATGTACCACTATTATTAATATTTCTCAACTCTTACGGGTGAACTGCCCCAAGAAGAAAGACACGGCACTGCCTCCATAGACTGTACCACTTCACAAGGTCACAGAAATCTAAATGAACAGTTCTACATGTTGCTTTTGTTAAAAAAAAACAATACACAGGAAGCAAGCAAATCTTAGAGTAGATTAGACAAACTCTTTAATGGTGCTAGCTTTTCATAGGAAGAGTTTTTGACCTGGAGAAACACGCTAGTATGTCAATCCTCATCTCCATTCTTCAAGAGCTGTATGACTCGGAATCCTCTGAAAGATGGTCCTCTGTGTATGTATACCTCTGCAGGTGTACATACGCAACAGAAATCTTCTGATGGCCACTCCATTCTACTGACCCTTCTGGTGGTTGTTTTGGATTGAGAGCAGGCAACACCACGTGATGTACCAGCCTTTAAGGCAGCCCATTACACTGCAGGCAAATAGGGAACTGCTTGCTAAGGGAGTACTGGATACCTCCAGAGGTATGCCAGCCTAATGTCTCATCAGTATTCCAGCCCCTGTCTTCAGGCTTCTAAGATATACACCCACTTGGCTGCAGGTTTTTCAAGCTGGGAAACAATTTTATAATCACTACAGAAACATGCACAGTTGGGATCGTACACTACAATGCAGAACAGGGCTAAGACATGCTATCCTACAGAGTGGATGATAACCATAAGGAATGTAATTCTAGCTCCAATTCTACATGCTATAACCTGGATGGCAGAGGAAGGAGCCAAAACCCCAGTTAGGGCTACCTTTCTACATGGAGAAAAATATTTTGTAGAAAGGTACACTCAGTGATGTGAACCCCTGCCCCCCTCAATGCCAAGTAGCACAGTCCAGAAACAAACTTAGCACCAGAGTGAAAGAAAGGTTTCAGGTTATCTGCAACTTGAGTCAAGCCAATCCTTCCCCAATGAGACACAAATTGAACAAAAAACAAAACAAAAATTGACACCCAAGAATCAGAGTTGGAAGAGACCACAGGAAGCATTGAGTCCAACCCCTTTGCCATCCAGGAACACACATCAAAGCATTCCCAACAGATGGCCATCCAGCCTCTGCTTAAAAACTTCCAAAGAAGGAGATTCCACCACACTCCATTGAGGCAGCATATTCCACTGTCAGACAGCTCTGACTGTAAGGAAATTCTTCCTGAGGTTCAGGTGAAATCTCCTTTCCTGTAGCTTGAATCCATTGCTCCTTGTCCTAGTCTCTGGAGCAGCAGAAAACAAGACCACTCCCTCCTCGACATGACATCCCTTCAAATACTTAAACACGGCTATCACGTCCCCTCTTAACCTTCTCTTCTGCAGATTAAGCATCCCCAGCTCCCTAAGTCACTCCTCACTGGGCTTCATGGATTCCAGACCCGCCATCATTTTGGAGTTTAATCTCTACGTACCAGCATGGACTGCAGGATGAAGCGTCTTCACACGTCCTCCCAACATTTCTGGAAAGCCAGTGAGATCAGAAACATCTCTGTTCAGGGGTGGAGGTAAAAGTCAGAAGGTTATTTCATTATGCGTGCGCATGCACACGCACAAACACACAGAATAAAATACTGATCTGGTATTTCAGCAAATAACTCTTTGAGAACCTAACCCAAAAAATTACTTAAGACCTACTTCAAACATGATCATCAACAGATGTTTCTCAACTATAATACTGCAAGGTACTTCTAAAAATTCAATATTCTTTCCAACCTATTAACCTTATGTATCACCTGTTATTTGCATGTTCCAGTAAATGACCAAAACTCGTGAATGCCAAATCTCCTTATGAAAATGTTGACTCTCAAAGATGCAGTGTGTATGTGCCTTCAAGTCGCCTGTTGTCTTATGGCGATCTCATGAATTTCACAGAGTTTTCTTAGGCAAGGGATACTCAGAGGTGGCTTTGCCAGTTCTTTCCCTTTTAAGTATGTCTAGAGCCTCTGGTAGATGCAGATATTTGAAAATGCAGAAATATGGCAGCCAAGCACTAAGCATTATCTAAAGCCAATTTGATTGCTGGTTTTGTGGCACCTGCAACGTGCAACCGGCCTGTCAGCATTCACGTGCTGAGCACTTACATCCACTGTATATTGGGCATTCAACATAGCACAGACATAACAGTGGGGGTAAAAGCCTTCATGTTCATCCTGACAACAATGCTGTGAGTCACCCTCTCACTTCAGAGGTGAGAGGAGAAAGAAGGATTAACTCTATAGCTTCCCAAAGGTTCTACTGCTGAGCTAGAATTTGAACTCAAACTCCAGAAACTAAAGTGAAAATCTTAACCACAGATTTTTTTTTTAACATCAAAATGGCCTGGATAGCTAGCTAGCTATAGATACACATGTATAGACAGAGAAAGAGAGAGAGAAGAAGCAAAAACCTCAACCCCTTCTCTTAGTATAAAGTTTTTAATTTTTAAAGGCCAACGTGATATAATAAAACACCTGGGGTTCTTTTTTATTGCCTAGTATGTCAGGTTAGTATACGTTATCTCTTCCCCCTTTTCTTTTTCTTCCTTTAGGTCACAGAATCAATTATCTGAGCCTGGGGTTAGAAAATAAATTTGAAACCTTGGAAGGCACGTTCAGTGCAAGTGTTCACAGGAAGCTTATATAGCCTAGTCTTGGACTATTCTTTCATCATGGTCTTCAGAGAGTTCTTTGTTTAATGTCTCTCTATCTTAACAGATTTCCTTCTCTTAAAGACACACTGGCTAAAAAAAAAAAATCAGTTACATCAAAAGGACAGAAAAGCCTTCAACATTTCTTTTGAGAACAAGGCTCCCACCCTTTCAAACATCTAACAGGCAGTGGATGCTTTTCACATGATTGTAAACAAAGAACGCATTTTTCCTCCAATTAAACCAAATTTCCTTGGGAAAAGCATTCACTGAAGAATTGAAAGTGATCTAAACTTGAGACAATAAGCTCAAGTTAAAAAATGAAGTTCATCTTCAAAAAATAAATCTTATCTGCAATATGGAGATATGCTAATAAATTACTTTTTGTAATATGGAGAAAGACTCCACTTTCAGAAATTGAAGAAATGAGAGCTTTCAAGTGATCAAACACATGCTCGTATATGGAAAAGGTCCTAGGTTCAATCCTCCACACCGCTGGCCACGGTTGGCAAAGATTCCTGCCTGAAACTCAAGAAAGCCCCCGTGAAAATTTGCACAGATCAAGGCGAGGGAATGTCACACCCTGGGGCTGAACTAGACCCTCTTAGGTCTCAACCTTGACTTATGGGATTCTTCAGACAGCCACGTACCCTTCTCTGTAACACTATTATTTAGCAGCTTCCCAGATTTTGCACATTTCCCACCCTTTCCAAAAGATTGAAATACCTTTTCAAAGGCTTAATGACAGTGGGAACCCTAACATAAAATATGCTTGCACTTGGGCTTCTTGCCTTTTGCTTTATCCACTACTAGAATGCCTGCAGTCTCAGTACCCCTACAGAATTTAATCTGGTCCTTGAGATGAAAGAGCCCCACCCTTGGTATAGACAGGGTTTAACTGAGAGAACTCAAAGGCTGACAATAGCTGATTTAACCTCTTGGGCAGCCTCTTCTTATTGATTCAAGAAACTTAAGTAAATAAACTGTTATCACAAAGCATGTATTTTAATTCTCTTGTTTCAGTTTTATCTAATCATGATGGCACAGGCCTTGAAGGTAGAAGGTTATGTTGTGAATTTTTAACTATGTTTGTTTTAACTGGTGTAAGCAGCTCTGAGTCTCAAACTGGGAAAAAGGCAGAATATAAATAAATATAATACTAATTATAATAGATCAATAAACTACTAAGACAAACAAAACAAACAAACAAACAAAACCCTAGAAAATCCCCTGGAAGAGTAAAACATACTCAAAAGATCTTGTCAAGTTATGTTCACCCGCTCATGCTAGTGGAAAAAGCTAAACAGGAAGAAATAGCCTGCATGACTGAACAAGTCCTCTCTGATAATACTTCTTTAAGAATGCAGCTACTAACTTATGTGTGCCAGATGTTTTGGGAGGGGTGAGTGTTTTAGATGTTTAAATCCTATGACTCCTGAGCAAATTTCTTTATTTAATGAGGCTCAATCAGGATCCAAACATTAGTTCTGATCAGCATCAGAATAAAGAGATCAGAAAACAAGTAGAGAAGTTTTCTTGCATTCATCTAAATTGCATGGATGTTGTGAGCAGATCAATTAATTTTATCAGTTCATCCTCCAGCATGAGCCCTTCCACAAACCAGAAATTTCCAGGACTCCAGTTGAAACCAGCCCCAGACAGCTAGGGCAATGATCCTGAATGACCGGAACTGTAGTCAAAACATCTGTGGAAGGTTGCTTTAGTTAAAATGCAGCCCTTGCTTTTTAACAACCACTCTGTATCACAAAGGAAATATTTAGAATTTACTGTTGACCTGTGTATCTGGAGAAAAGGTGCATGAAAAATGTAGTACAAGAAGGAGGAAAGGTCACAACAAAACAATAAGCAAAACACAGGCATAGTCAGGAAAGTAGCGTATTCAGTAAAAGCTGTTAACAAAGTCCACTGAGCATCCCCAAGAGAGCAAGGGGAAAGGTATAGCAGAAGAAACTAAATTGCAATGTAGGGTTTTTCAACTTTACATGTGGGGAATTGCTCACCTCTGGCACAAGAGGCAGTTCTACTGTGAACATTCAACGGCAGCTTGCCTTTTGTACGGCCAGAGCAGAACCTTCTCCAGCATAAGGGTCAGGAAGGTCCTACTATAAACAGGTTTATTTATTTTAGTTCTTGAGAAGCTCCTCCACAGGGGAGAAGAAAGGGCACACCTCCACAAATAGAAGCGCACATGCTTTGTGTGCAGAGAAGCAGGCAGGTTCAGTCACTGGCATCTTCACATAGGGTTGAGAAAATATGCCATTGAAAAACATGAAGAGCTATTGCCATGTGCTAAACAATACAAGAATTAAGCAAATAATTGTTTGATTCATGCTCCTATCAATCTGGGACTATTAATCTTACAGCACAATCAGTGTAAAGGATACTGTCCCACCTAAGCAAAAGAGACTGGTCCCTGTCCCTAAGAGCTTCTGCTATGAAGTCTGAAAATGGGGAAGTACAAGGGTGTCAAGAATGAACCAATATAGCTCCCCGCTACTTAGATTTCAAAGTGGCTAAGAATGCCATCTGAATGGCCATTTCTGCACTAGACTGTTATAGCGCTATTATTCCATTTTCAACATCCTATAGAATCCTGGGGTTTGCAGTTTGGGGGGGGGACCTTTGAGGCCCTTCCCTAAACTGCCAACCCCAGGATTCCATAGGATGTTGAAAGTGGGATAACAGCACTATACCAGTCTAGTGCGGAAATGGCCAATGTTATGGGATACGCAGGGTAAGCCTTTGAGTGTTTACTCAGACATCAGCCCCGGCTTCCCTCATTTTCAATAGCATTTACTCTCAAGTTTTTCAGCTTTCATTTCAAGTAAGAAGGCAAAGGATCTACATATTTTGAACATTTAAGCATTAACATCGATTAAAATTGTTAGGACACTTCAGATCCATACTGTTACAGTTCAAAACAAGGCAGGGCTCCAGAACTCACACAGGTCTAGAACTTGGTCATTTTGCACATGCTCTCAAAAACAAGCTCATGGGGGCCTTTCATTTCATCTATAAACATACAAAACAGTTCACAGAAACGTAATGTATCTATCCTAAAGCTATTATCATGGACTGTGCGGGAGATTTGTTAATTTGACTTTTTATACATACATATATATGCATTCTTTTATCAGATGTGTAATGGCTTTAATCAAATGCGAGTGCATGTGTCTTTTGAAATAATATTCCTTCAAAGTGTGAGTCAGTCTACACGTTTTACCCAAACTATAATTTGTCCATATAGGAACAGTCCACTTATTTGCATACGCTTTGCTGCCCACTCCCCTCATGTGCTCCCTTTAGTTACTTATTTATTAAAATATTTCTGCCCCTACATAATTAAAACAATTCATAACAATTCCAGATAAAAAAAAATAAAATAATTTAAAGAGGATAAAAACCTACCAATCAAGTTAAAAAGACTGGCAAGGGCTTAAACAATTAAAATCATAAAAATGCACATTTTTTCAACCTTTTTATTTTATTTATTTTATTTATATCAGTTGTTCCTAACCGGGGGTCCATGATGTCCTCACATAGTCTGCGAAGGCTTGAAGGAGTGTTCTGAGCTTTTACAGTTAAAACAGAAGGAAGGAATGGAAAGAAGGAGGGAAGGAAGGAAGGAAAGAAGGAAGGAAGACAGTCGTACATTGACCACAAACAGCAAGAGTCTTTTGCCAATGATAGACATCATTTGTACAGATTTTCATTACAATATCTCAAACAGTTCAAAAGTTATGAAATTGTGTAATAGCAATTGTTTGCTGCTTCTACATGCAGTGAGAACATGCATGTGAATGACACTGAGTGACTGAAAGAAATCATGTGACATTTCTTGTTACAACAATACATCCAGAAGCCGCCTTGAATTAAATCTTGGTGGTTTGTGGCAACAAAAGATATCTAAAGGAGGTCCATGCTAACGAAAAGGTTAAGAACCACTGATTTATATCATGCCTTTCTCCCAACACATGATTCACAGTAGTTTACCTAGGCTTTAATAAAGAGCCATGTTGTTTATTTTCAACTTTGCAACACACTATATAGTTTGCTACCATGTCTGAGCTGGCACACTGTCCTTTATGCTTGGCATGCAAACCAGAACAAAAAATTAGGTTCATAGCTAACAGAGAACGATGGTTTCTGCAAAACTAGTAAGGACTTAATTTAGTGGAGCCCATGAGAGGTTGAGGAAGGAGTATATAGGTTCAGGCCTTGTCCCCAAAGGACTTAGTACTGATGGGTGATGTGGAAATTCCGAACCAATTAACGATGGAAAACATCAGACCCAGGGATGTCAATTATTCAGAATTACTCGCTTCCACATGGGATCTCATGATCTTTTAAATAGCTTTTACCTGACTTTCAAACCCGCATCACGAAGTGCTTTTGCTGTTCCTCCGGAGGCAACCAGTGTCAAGTCTAAAGAGCTGAGGCATTGTGCAAATTCCACCAGGCCAGTCTTGTCTGAGACACTGAATAAAGCTAGATGGAAAGGTAAAGAAGTATTCTTTAAGAACATGTAGCATGTAGAAAAATTCACAACACATACTTCTTCCACCCTTCATGTACGACTGAGTTCACTGTGGTTCTGAACCAAAGAACTGCTCTGTTCAGCTTCCTCATCTTTTGCAAACATTACTGGATCAACAATTAGGCATGAGACATTCACTTGAGAGAAAACTTGAAATTCTTCTACCAGCGAGGATGGACTCTCTTCACCACAAATCCACTGTTTCAGATCACAACCTCCAATTTCCTCAAACCAGCTGGCTGAGAGTGATTGGAGCTGTAGTCTTAACACATCTGGTTGGTGAAAGCTATTATAGAATGAGTTCTAGTCACTGCCAGAATCAAAGCTTGGAAATTTACTTTCAGAAGAATATATCAATTATAATGGCATCTTGAGGCCACACGTAGGTGGCCAGTAATAGTATGATGCTCTTGGATCCAATACTTTATCCTTCCACACCACTGCTGAGTTACAGATGGCTTCAGCCTGTCATTATATTAATTCTTTGTAAAAGTAACATTTTAAGCATTGGTAAGCATAAGAAAGGGCTTGTGATTTTTGTGACAACAGCTAGCAATCTCCTGGCCTGGTTTAAACAAAACACTATGGAACAGGGAGGAAGGAGAGAACAAGTAGGTAAGTGACTTTTTTTCTTCTCCAAGGGTGGTATCAACTCTTGGGGTAGCCAAATTAACAGTCAGAGAAAAAACAGAGGAAGAAATGCAAAACACTCCTTTCTCAGTGCCTTTGTTCCAACTGAGTTGGGGCTGCTGATCCCATATTAAAATTCAAAACAAAAGAACTGAGAGATCCAATCATACTTTACATCTCATGATTCTATGCATGGTTCTAAGCAAGAGAGAGCAGAAAGCTATATACCAAAGGGTCAGCCTGTTTATTTTACTTTTGATACATCTGTCCTGCCATTCTTACAAGTTTCTCCAAGTACCACACAAGAAAAGTCTTGGCAATAACAAAGCAAAACATTAGAAACCCCAGTTCATATATTTATTTGACTTACACCCTGCTCTTCAATAGCACAGCTAGAACAGATAGATCGATATGTAGTTTTAGCCCTTGCATTTCAAACATTCAAGCAGGATGTTCTCTCAGGTCTGACTATACCTTCAGCAGAAGCAACTGACAAGGAATGGCTTGGGCTTTGCCACTTCAAGGTGCATGGCTGGATGCTCCCCGTGGGGAGGAGAGGGGAAGATTATCTGTACATACAAGATCTTTACGGAAAATCAGAAAAAAAGGTTTAGGCTACCCTTCACCAAGAAATAGAAGAGGTGTTTAAAAAAAAAATCTTCACCTGCGTTTTTTAAGTGGCAATGCTGTTCTTGGACCGTACCACTTAAAAAGGCAAGTTGTATTTTTTTAAAAATTGCTCTCTTATCACCTGCCCCGTTCACACTACACACTTATAACAGCACGATCACACTTTATAACTGTCCTGGTTGCATCTTGTGGAATGCTCCTGGGGTTGGCAGTGGAGGAATCCTCAGCCAGGGATTTCTCCTGGGGTGCCTCTGACCAAACTACAAACTCCAGAAGGACGCCTTAGGATGCAGCCAGGGCAATTCGAGTAGGATCATAGCACTGTAATTGTGGAGTCTGAAGGGCCCCTGGGGAAAGCTAGCCCCTCTCCCCTGACCTGCTGGTCTTCTGCTTGCAGATAAACCCAGTCCAAGAACAGCAGTGCCACCGGATTGTGCTCATCCTTGAAAACGGGGCCCCAAAGTTTCCAGTTCTGAGGAGACAGGAGCTGAAACCCCTAACTTTCCCCTCCTGGCACCCACTAACCAGGTAAAACTTAAAGCACACACTCTTTGCCACATGTTCCACGCACAGCCTAGTCTTCCTCCCTCTGCATTTACTTGCTCAAGGGCTTCCACCTTTCCCCTGGGGCGCAGTCCTGGGGGTCGCCCGTCTGAATAGTGACAGGAGCGACCTGAGGGGACAGCAGCCCTCAGGGAAAAGGCGACTGCACCGCTTCCACAACCCCGGCAAGACGCTCGCCTGCAGCAAAGTTACTCGCCCCCCCCCTCACACGCGCAGATGGACCACAGATGGGCGCTGCTACTATAAAACGGGGAAGTAAGGCTTGGTTTTTTTTCTTTTAAAGGCAGAAGCCCAGAGAGGAGGGAAAAGCGCGCGCGGACTCCGGAGGGCAGTGATTACCCAGCTCTTGCCCCGCAGCCATCTTTGCTACCCTGTAGCGAAGCCACTTCCAGTTGATCCGGCGGGAGGGAGGGAGGGAGAGAGAGAGAGCGGACTCAACCCCACAGGGGTGGAAGTAAATGGGGGGTGGGCCTGAGGCAGGGGTGGGGTTAAGAGTGCATGCTGGGAAGCTGAGGAGGGGCGGTCTGAGGCGAAAGGAAGGGGAGAGGCGCGCGGGCGCGGAGGGGAGGCGGGCGAAACCGAAGCGCCAGAAGGGTTTGTTTTGAACGGAACTTTTGAAGCTCAGGCCATTTCCGCACTAGCCGGTTATAGCGCGATGATTCCACTTTCAACCTCCTCTGGAATCCTGGGGTTTGCAGTTTCGGGAGGGGCCCGCCGGCCCCTCCCGAAACTGCAAACCCCAGGATTCCAGAGGAGGTTGAAAGTGGAATCATCGCGCTATAACAGCCTAGTGCGGAAATGGCCTCTGAGACCTCGTGAGAAGGGGTGGAGGACGGGAAGAACCAGTCCCTTTCTGCTCGGAAGGAGCCCGTGACGGACCAATTGGAAAGGGTGCCTAATGCAAATTTCCCGCCCTTGTTTCTGCGCAGCTGACTAGGTGTGTCGGGGCCCCTGTGGTAACGTGAAGCGCGCCGTCATGGGACGAAGCAGGGTTGAAATGGCAAAACAAAGGCTCAAAATGGCGAAAAAGATTGAAACGCTATTCAGCGGTGATGTATTTAAGTCTTTGACTCCGCCTCTCAAATCAAATCTCACGTCTCAAGTCCTTGAAGGTACTTTCAAGTTTGGAAGCCAGCTTTATGCCCCAACCAAAATTCCAGAACTATTGGATAGAGTGAAATAAATCCAGCTTTAACCATTTAAGCAGAGTTGGCTCTCCACATTTGCAATTTTGCCAGCTTTGGAAGTGCAGAATAGGATCCTGTCTTACTCCCCATTACTGAAGCTTCAAAAGCTTTAGGAGGAAGGATCCTTCCTCCTCAAGCCCCTTGCCTAACACATTTGCTGTTCTCCTCTGAGAAATGCACCCTACACTCAGGGGTTGAGTCTTGTCTTTTGCTCTTAGGAAACGTTTTAGAAGGCTCCTCTGATATGCAGTGGGGACAGGCTGAGGAGCAGACCTCAAGCCTGCCTCAAGCCCATTGCCTGACCCATTTGCTGGCCTGCCTCAAGCCCCATTGCCCAACCCTCTGAGAAATGTGCCCAAACTTTGAGCTTGGGGGAGATTGTCGTCTGACTAGTAGGCAAAAAGAGATGGAGGCATTCTTCAATGTCAAAAGGTTTCTGGATGAACGTGTTATGTTAATGAGGGGCGCCAAGTCAGTCGTTAAAAATATACAAGTCTCGAGTCAAATCTGCATCATTTATGGCAGAGTCAAGTCAGAGTCGAGTCGCTGAAGAAACGTAAGTCTGACTTGAGTCCAAGTTGATTGACTTGAGTCTACATCATTGCTATTCAGAGCATCAGTTTTATAAAAGCTGGCAAGATCAGGCAGCACTGCACTCTGGTCCTGAAAGACCCTTGCTTTAAGGACCTCCTTGTTGTTTAGATAACCACTTGTATTAGTTGTGAAGGAAGGAAGAGGTGGGTCTGGCGCAGGAAAACCATCACACGTTTCATTTAGAGTGCATGTCACTCTTGAGACTTCTTAATATGTGTCATTTCCAGTGCTGTGTAACAGAAACATCTCCATCTTGACAAGAGATGGAGTGCCCCCTCTTTTACTCTTCTGGCTTTTTGCTGCTTGCTGCTTCATACAGTCTTCTCTTCCAACCCACCATCTTCTGGTGTCGGTTCTTTCATCATTAACCCTCCTCCAGGTGCAATAAGTGGAGCCACTGCTGCATTGGCGGCAAGCTTATTCTCAGTTTTACAGCCACTCTCTCTCTTTAGGATCAAGCCCATGAATGGCTCCCATAATATCTCGAGCAGCTTCAGAAGAAGCAACCATATAACTGAGTGTAGATTTATCACCATCTCCAGTTAGCGGATTCACTGGCTGACCCTGTTCACCAGCTATGAGAAAAACGGGCAGTCCTGTACCCTCTCTTCCCTTGCCCTCCTGGCACACATTTTTTTACTTCTAAACTGTGTCTGGAAGGAGAAGCTGATGGTTGCCATATCAGTGGAGGGGTGGATACTTGCCAGGCCTTAACCCATGGTATAAAGGAACTCTCCATGGTGCTAGAACCTGTTGTTAAATGCTGTATGTTCAGCACCTTGGGGAGCTCCTTGGAAGCTGGCCAAACCCTAGAATGGCTTCATTCCTTCACTGACCTGGGAGCCACCAGCTGCCACCGATGACCACATACCAGAACTGTTTATTTGAAGAGCTGGCATCCCTCATGAGTGACAGCACCAGTCAGCAGGCATGACTCCAGAAAAGCTAGCAATATTCAAGGCACTGCTCACCCAAAAGAATAGCAAAACGCCAGCTCGTGCCCCCTTTTTGTCCACTCAGGCTTGAGGCAACAGTTTCCTGTTGTAAACAGCACTGCGAGTGGGAATGGCCAATTTGGAAATGGGATATAAATTTGTATTGTTCTGATGTTAGATGCTAAAACAAATACTTCTCAGTTTAAAATCTGCTTCTGTCCTTTTGCCTTAAACAAGACAAAATATATAAGATATAGCCTGTGGCTGGTGGTTCCTATGGGACTGGGGCCCTGCTTCTGCTCTGTGATTTAGGCTGGACTTCAATGAAGCTATTTTGGGTACTAAAACCCTACCTCCAAGATCAATTCAGAACCTTGGATAACTCCTCTAAAGTTCAGACTAAAACCCAGAGTAGATTCTTCGCTACATTGATATTGGAGCCGCCAGGTGCAGCCACATATAGATGCTGCTAAAAACGATAGATTAGAATGGAAATGGGCAAAGACACATGAAGAAATCCTTTATCCAAGATGTAGTAGGAATATGGAAACCAAGTATCTAGAAAGCACAACCATAGCCACACACATAGGTCATCAGTAGCAGGCTATGTCTAGCAACACGTCTTGCGTATACAAGAGCATTAGCTTGTAACATATTTCATTCTTGGCCTCCACAGGTCTGTGTACATGTGCTTAAATGGATTAATGTTTGCCCAGTTCAAGGCCCCAGGAAGGACTATAGTCCAGTGGCAAAGCTCAAGAGGATGTCAGAGGTTTCAGCTTTACTCATAGAGGGTGGTGCTAACACCAGGCAAGCTGAACCAATGGCCCATGGAAGGCACAGGGCCTTTTGCACACCTCACTTCACTTTTATTGGCCAACTCTCTTGTCAGCATTTCCCTTATCATGTTGGTCAGTGACTGACAGGCTGAAGCAATGGGTTTGCATTAATGTACATTCTTATACTGAAATAGATAGTAGTTTGGGGACCTTACTCTTCCTAGGTGATATGACAAAAATAGTTGCTTGAAAAAGACTGAGTCTGGTAAAAGCAGCAAATATAACAAGAGGCAGCAGCAAAGCATGAATGTTCCAATCAAGTTAGGTAAATATGGAATGCTTATCATATTTTTGCCTGATCTTATAGGCATAAATTCCACTGTGTTACCTGCTACTGAAATTAGTGGTAATAAGATTATCTTTCTTTAAATGGAAGGTGAATACGAGCTGACATATGAACATGAGCGAGGTCAGAAATGAAACAGGCAAATGATTTAAGGGGACATCATTAAAATAAATTAAAGGATTTGCAGCTTAGGTCAACAAATTGTTCTTTCTGAGACCATGTAGCAAGATTTCTGTTTGTTCAAACATTGCATGATGGGGTGGATCAAATGATGTTGACTTTGTTCCCTGGTTAATTTGATTTAGCATTTTCTGCTGGACACTTTACCAGTTTTGAAAAGTTTCCTGTTTCTTTCAGAGCTGTGGTACAAAGACAAGTGTGTGGGCATCCAATGGCACACTGGTAAATTCTGAAGTCTGTGCGCTCATGATGACAGTGACCACAGAAACTGAGTTCAGCTACATTTTCTCTTGTGCTTGTGGTAATTTCATCCAAATATCTTCAGAATTCTCAATTTACACAAATGAGTTGTAGGTCTGTAATATGAGCATCTATTGGACTCAGCTGTTCTCTCTGAATTTATTTGCAATCATCACAACAGCTGGAGAAGAAATAGATTTTCCCAAAAAACAATGCATTATTTTGAGTTATTCCTATTGTATTTTGGGGTGGCTTTGTCTTTGCTGGGCAAAACCTATCAGCTTCACAAAAAAACTGCTCTCAGTGGAGATAAAAACATCTAACAGAAATCACCTAACAGAAAACATCTATATGATGATGATGATGACAATGATGACAACAACAACAATAAATCAACACAGCCACCTGGATTCTGGGATGCTCTTTGAGGTATTGCTGTAGAATTGAGGAATGTAAGAAGTGAGGTGATTGCCATGATGAGGGCCTGCAATTCCAGATTTACCAATACACCCCTGAACTCCTTGGCGCCTCACACTTGCTGAGTCAGTTTTTTTGAGAGTGTTTTTATACACACACCTTCAAGTTGCCTGTCAATCTGTGGCAACCCCATGAATTTCATGGAGTTTTCTTAGGCAAGGAATACTCAGAGGAGGGTTTGCCAGTTCCTTCCTCTGAAATATAGCCTACAGAACTTGGTATTCATTTGTGGTCTCCGATCAAAATACTAACTGGGGATGACCCTGCTTACCTTCCAAGATCAGATGGGATCTGGTACAGCGTGCTCCATCTTGGACTCTTTGATACTATTTACAGCCTGAAAAAGAGGATTCTGCCTTCCATTGCTATCCTTCTTCTGATTTAGCTGCTAACATTGCTGTTTTAATCTACTCCATGAGTAGGGTCTTAGTTTGAAGCACATGAGGCTTAATTGCTCATTTGAAACCTGGCAATGCCAAATGCTTTGCAGTAAAATAGGAAGGTCTCACAAAAATTTACTTCTTTCTGGAGAAATGCATTTTCCTTCCACCTACCATGCGTATATAGTTACTATCTTCTAGTGCTACTGGACAAAAGATAACACTAGAATGTACTCTGTTGCTGTAGCAAGTTCTGCAAATATTGTAATGGTGTGCCTTCACATCATTTGTGACTTACCAGCAAACCTAAGGCAAGCCTGTCATGGGGTTTTCTTTGGCAAGATTTGTCCAGAGAGGGTTTGCCTCCTAGGCTGAGAGAGTGTGACTTGCCCAAGGTCACCCAGAGTGTTTCCATGGCTGAGCAAGGGTTTGAATCCTGGTTTCGACAGTCTAGTCCAACACTCAAACCACTACACTATGCTAGCTCTCTTGCAGACATCATGGATAACTAAAAAGACAAATAAAAGGATGCTAGAGTAAATTAAACCTGAACTCTCTCTAGAAGCCCCAAATGATCAAACTAAACTATTGTACTTTGAACATTTCATGGGATGGCATAACACACTGGAAAAGACAATAATGCTGGGAAAAACGGAAGGCAGTAGGAAAAGAGGAAACCAAATTTCAGGTAGATAGACACAATAGAAACATTGTGTGTAACAGAGAGAGGGAGGGAGAAGGTATGCTCAGGCAGCTAGAAGGGACGCTCTGAAGGGGAGATATGAGGATGGTTTGGGAAATCTGAGGAATGGGGCAAGGCCTGGTTTTATTCAGAGACTAAATACCCTAAAGGCACCAGATCCCATCTGAACTTGGAAGCTAAGCAGGGTCATCCTTGATTAGTACTTGGATGGGAGACCACCAACAAATACCAGGTGCTGTGGGCTGTTTTTCAGAGGAAGGGATGAACAAAAACTACCCCTGAGTTCTCCTTGCCTAAGAAAAGTGGGTTACCATAAGTCAACAAGTGACTTGAAAGCACACATGCACACATGCACATGCACATAGACACACAGATGCAATCAAAGAAGCCACACTGCTTAGGCTGTTGATAACAGGGTGACCTGAAGGTCTCACATTCATACGGTCAAAGTTGACTTAATGGCAAGTAACAATAACAAAAAATTATTCTGTTTTTCTCTGTTCAATAGATTTTTTTATGGTAAGAAAAATATGGAATAAGTTCTGGGTAAACACAAGAGGTTTACAAATGGAAGGAAGATAAGCACTGTCTTGCACCCCAACAACTGGTACATTCAATGCTGGATAGTTTGTCAGATATATTTCCTTAAGAAAGCAGCAGACCGATTGAGAGAGAGAGAAAGAGAGAGAGAGATGCATATGTATATATGTGTGTGTATGTATATTTATATATATAAAATGCAGTAATAAGGACTCAACACAAGAGTGTGCTAGCACATTTGAAACCCACAGTGCTTTCCACTCCCCACCTTCACCTGGAAACCCAGTCGATATTAAAGGACAAGAGATGCCTACCTTCCTGAAAGCTTTATTCTGCTGCATTTCTTTTTATCCTGAGGTAGCCTGTCTTCCCCTAACATAAGAACCAAGAACATGGCTCTTCATTTTGCTAAAGAGATGCAAGAAAAGCAAAATTGCCCTTCAATATGCCATTCATGGTTGGAAAAAAAACAACTCCATCTTTTTTCTTTTTTTTTCTCGTCCTTTCCTGATGTATGTTTTATATGTGTTATTGTTGATTCTTCCTTTTTTGCTCTTTCCTTGTGGTCTAAAAATAGTATATAGTTTTTGCTTTTTATGTTTGCTTACTTTATGTCTGATACAATGTCATTTTAAAAAAAATAAAAATAACATCTCCCTCCATAGCACTGCAGTGTGTAAACTGGCCAAATGTGTGCCATGTGATACTCAGGCAATGGCTTCTATGTCAGGGGGTATAAATTCCTAAATAGTTCCTTTCAAGTCTGGAGTGAAATCCAGTGTCAATGTGCCACACCCTCACATTGAAGCCATTGCTTGCCACCATGTTTGGTTTTTATATATACATATACCTTAGACATGATGCATTCTTACACACACACATCCACACAGAAGATTTATTTTCTAGACCAGGCATGGACAAGAGTGATATTGAGATGTATGTGCTTACGGCTTCAGTTAGACCCATCTAACTGAATAAATTTAGGGAGCTGAAGTTGAAAAACCTTTAGCCAGCATGGTGTCATGACTTGAGAATTGGATTATGACTCTGGAAACCAGGGTTTAAATCCCTGCTTGGCCACAGTGTTGGACTATGGCCAACCTTGGAGACCAAGGTTGAGTTGCCTGCTCAGTCCTAGAAACCCATTGGGTGATCTTGGGCAATTCACACTCAGCCTCAGAGGAAGGCAAAGGCAACTCCCCTCTGAACCTCTTGCCAAGAAAACTCCATGATAGGTTTATCTTAGGCCCTTTTCGCATGGCATTTCCGATGCAAAAGGGCCCCTTGAGTGTCGCGCATATGTGAGGAGCAGTCCACACGACGCACTCACATTTGCGCGACACTCAAGGGCCTGATGTGGACCGCACACGCATTTTTTCATTTTCGGCTTTAAGCTGAAAATGGTGCGCAGTTGAGCATCACTCCAGGGCCCCGCGTGCATTTACCTGGTGTGCGGAGCCTCAGGAGCCGGCTGGTCGCGCTTCCTGTCTCAGTGCAGCCTGGGAAGGTCCCAGGCTGCACTGCGAAAGGAAGAGCCAGGGCTCTCGTGCAAGCAGGAAGCTCATGCGGAGCCGAAGGATCCCAGATGCAAGAGCCTTTCTCCAGAGGCTGCTCGCGTGAGCCCCGCACCCCAGCACCATGAAAAGGTAAGGTACGAAAAGGGTCTTAGAGTTGCCTTAAGCTGGAAATGACTTCAAGGCACATAACAAAAACAAACAATGAGTGCCAGTATATCTCCTCCCTCTTCAGTGTTAAAATGATTACACTGACACCTGTGGATGATTTTGATGTGCCAAAGCACAAACTAATAAGACTGCCTTGTTGTTGTTGTGTGCCTTCAAGTTGTTTCTGACTTATGGCAACTCTAAGGCAAACTTATCCTGGCGTTTTTGGGAGTTGAGCATATGTTACCCACCTAACCCACCTAAAAACTATGTTGTGAGGGTCCTAATTATTTTATATCAAACATAGCCATAGAGATCTACTGGAAGGACACGTAGGCAGTGGAGCTATGGAGATAGATCAAAAAGTAGCCTGTTTTCTGTCAAGCATCCTAGGTGAATCTTGCAAATGGCTCACAGGCCATTTGAATGGATTTTCAGCACTAACAACACCAAGAGGAGACAATAAGTCTCTGGGAACAAATAAACAGTGCAAACAGCCTGGAATGTGACACCTTGAGATATGCATCTCTGGATGAGAAACTCATATTGCAGGAAAATACAAGGATGTTTGGCTGTATTTTCTTTGACCTACAAAGCTGAAATCCATTTTCATAAAACTGCAGCCATCTGTTCCCCAGACATGTTTCGGCTCTATAACTACCCTCTTTTTCTCCTTTTTTCCGGAGTTCTCCCAGACCCGCAAACCATGATGCTCGTAAGCTCCCCTCAGCCTCAAAAGGCATGGCAGAGATCGGCTTTTTGCTGGTTTCCTCCCACCTGAAGACTTCTGGATTGGGACAGTATTGCCACAAAACCCTTGTCACTCTCTCTCTCTTAATTTCTAAATTTCTATAGTCTTGTATGCTTGTTGGAGTGAGTGCAGCTGAGTGATTGTATGGATTTTAACATCTATGTCAGTAAAATACTTAGATTTGAACAGTTAGCCTGATTCTCTGTGATCCAACTCTGTAAACACTGGGCAAAAGATCCTTAATTACCCTGCCCTCTTTGCATTGCTAAAGCGGTGTTCATAGCTAATTTTCCCCACAAGTGATAATTTTGACAGGCGCTGGGAATCCCCCTAACAGGCCCCCAGCAAGCAGGGTAGTGTGTGATGCACCCAAGGTCACCCAGTAGGTTTCCAGGGCTGAGTAGGGAATCTAACCCTGGTCTTCAGGGTCATAGTCCAGTGCTCAAACCACTTCATTACATGCTCTAAGGTTGCCTTAGGGTCACCATAAGTCAGCAATGGCTTGAACACACACAAGTTGAAAAACATCTGGAGAACCATAGCTGCCTAGCCCAGTATATTGAGAAACTGGTTTGTCTCCTGTTCTAAAGATGCTGACAAGGAGGTTAAACCCTGCATAATGATGATTCAAGTATCTCACACTGACAGAATTTTGAAAAGGTATCTGCCAAAGGCAAAAAGAGGAACAAAGCAGAGCAGCAATTTACCAGGGAGAGGCTCCAAACTGTCCTTGATAAACTGGGGCAGATGAAACAATGTGTTCCCATGATTTTTCTTTCCCAGGAAAGAAAATGAAGTGTCAGTGAAGGGGGCAATTACTTCTCTCCTCTCATTACCCTTGTACCCCTCCCATACTCACAGTTAGGCCTCAGTTAACAGCTTTATCCAGTACACCATTTAAATTTTAATCTCCAGCTTTGCTTACATAAAGGTTGCCATGTGTCTGTATTCCTGCTCTCTGCTGCCTCAGGAACCTTTGTGTTTTGCCCAAAGCAATGGACAGATCTTAGAATCACAGTCAGCTTTTGTGTTTGCTGAAATGGAGGGCAGCAATTGCCTCTTCAAGCAAGTGCTGGCATCCTAAATGCTACCTGGAATCTAGTACTGGCAAACCAACCAGGGACTCATTTAATATGCCATCTCTGTCTTAGAGCTTAACTCGGCATCTTGGAACTTCACAGACAGATCTGCCTGCTTATTATTTTAACTCCTAATTTTTGATATCACCTAGTCTGCTGAAAAGCAGACGTTGTTGTCAGTCCTAGAAAATGTATTCTCCAATTTCAGCTTTTGGCTACTGCTGTTTAGAATTATTTCTGATATGTTATAATAAAGTAGGGTAATGAAGTTTAAAATATTTAATTTATTGCTTTTTTGCTTTACGTAGAGCCTATGGATTTTCATCAACATGTAATATCTGTACAGGTCATGATTAGCACAACAAAAGACCATCATTTTCCATCATCATACAAAGAACTGCTTTTGAATGAAGTTACACAATTATAGGGGGTCCAGGTCACTTTGGTCATTTCCACATTTGACTGTTATAGTGCTATTATTCCACTTTCAACATCCTGTGGAATTCTGAGGTTTGTGGTTTACGAGGGCCAAAGAGCTCCCTGGCTGAGAATTCTAAATGTTCCTCCCTAAATTGCAAACCCCAGGATTCCATAGGATGTTGAAAGTGGAATGACAGCACTATAACAGTGCAGAAATGGCCTTTGATGGAGACAACAAATGATAACAATGGGATATTCAAAAGTTGTGTTGCCTATATGTCAAGATTTTTATTTTAATGCACTGTGACAGAACTGGAAATGACCTGGCAAACTACTCTCTACATTACAGATAAGCCTTTGCCACCAGATGTAGACTGTATGCCTATCATCATCTTAAATCCCATTTTGATTACAATTCCAAGTCTTTATTTTACAGAATGGACCATTCTTCTAGCAGCTTCCCATAGCAGTGCTGCAAACCTCCCAGCATGTAGTTCATCATATAGCATCAATATGCGACCATAAAGGCTGTGTCTGTAGTGATCCAGAGTACATCCATCAGCCGTGTGGACTGGCATTTGTAACATATCCCCCGGGATGAACCAGAGTATTACTGCTATTACTGGCACCATGCTTGATAACAGGATATCCTGATCAGCTGTGTGAGCCCAATGGTTACTTGTTTTTATGGGCCTTGGTACTGTGGAGAAAGGGCAGAGAATTCCAGTCTGTAACATACATGCAACAATGTCCTTGTTTCCCACCTTTCAGGTTTTCCCATACACACAAACCGGACATCTACCCTGATATTTCTGTCTGTCATGAGTAGATAGGGAATCTTTTCCAGACCTCACCTCTACTTCTACCTTCTTATGACTTTGAGAGACACCAATAGTCGATTTCCTTTGGTACTCCTTTGCCATGCAGTGTTCCACAGGTCTGTCCTCCACCCCAGAGGGACAACCATGACTCAAGACTGTACCCGATCAGACAATCTATCATCCCCACCAGTCCCTTGATTACCTGCTCCTTGCAAATATGTTTAGCTGAAGACCTAACTACACATCATGTTAAGTACACAACTTGAAACAACATCAGACTTTGTACAATTGAAACTGAGAGGAGGGATATCCAGATCACTTTGGACTACCACATGCGGGAGGTCTGCAGCTGTTTTCAAGATCATGGCTGGGCAGGGGAAGAGTTAGGTTTGCTTTGGTCTCAAATCTGGTATGGATTCCTTCATGCTTGGCTTCCATTGAGAGTCTTCTTTCCATGTTCCATCATGCATGTTCTATATCCAGGGATTATAATTGCTTTTCTTCCTCTACCACATTCCTTTTGTTGGGCAGAAACTGAAATGGCAGCAGTGCTGCACCCCCTAGCAGATATGGAGCTGCCGGATAAGCCTTAAATCATTAGGAATGGAAAACACTACCACGCAAACTTTGATTAAAGGGGCAAAACAACAAGTTTACACATAACTAAAAATTGGTTCCCACTGCTGTTACAGGAATAGTAATGGAGCAGTAACAACTAACCATTAGATCCTAAAATAGAATTAAAGTTAATTCTTGTTGCCTATTATTTATTTTCATAGTAAATCTAAACTTACTGAATTGTTTAATAGTTAATAATTTTCAATTAGTTATTAATTTTATGTAAATTAATAGTAATTCTAACTGGCTTATTGAATAGCATTTTTAAAAATTGGTAATTACTTAACAATTTTAGTCATTGGTACCTTATTCTTATTCTATCCTATATTCAAATTAATAATTCTTAAAATAATAGTTCTCTATACTGCAAGTAACATTTAAAAGCAATAATATTTTCTAATTATGCTTCTTGTGATAGTAAAAATAACATGTTTAGAATTAACACTTTAAGAAGAACAATAAAAAAGCTATCTTTATGATTGTCAAATATCTTCAGTCCGTTCATAACTTGTTCTTTTAATAAATTATGATCATAAACCAGTTTCATAAACTATAAATCATAAACTATTTTCTTCATCAGACACTTTCTTCCTCTTTTTCTTTCCTCTGTTTTCCCCCCCAATAACTGGATCATATTTGATTATTCCTAAAAGGCCTTTATCAAAGTAACTATGCATAGTCTGTGTCTTTCATCTTTATATAGGAATATCAATTCTTCAACTCGATCCCCAGCTGAGGCAAACATTTTTCCTTGGAGATCTGTCCTTCAATACATCCTTCAATGAGTTGTTATTCTCATTTTTTTCCAGAAAGGAATTCTTTTAAGTTCACAAGCTGATTGTTGCATATTCTCCAAAACGATATCAGTTCAGAGGCCAAATTGTCATTCAACTTCACAATTGCAGATTGGGTTATAACATCCTTTATGTTTTTCTTCTTTCCAAAATCGGGTATGTTAACTTTCTCCATCCCATGCTGAATGTCTATTTCATCTTGTATAGACATAGTTTCCGAGCCACAATTCAGGTTGTGCAAAGGTTGTGTTGTATCTTCTTTTTCCTCTAGTTGCGGTGTATGTGATTTCAATCATTTGTAGTATTTTAAAATTCTCCTCATCGTCAAGTGTATCTTCAAGATTTTGTGACTAGTGTGACAGTTCTGTAAGCACTTCAAATTTTTTCTTAGTAAATACTTTAGCATGTGTAAATTCACCCAAGAAATTAAAAAAGTATTCAGGTACATCATCAGACTTTCCTAGGTAATTTTTGAGTGTCACAATCCACAACTGAATCCATGATAAATTCTATTCAATATTTCCTATATTCTTAAACCCGACCTCTGAATGTTAACAACTCTGAATAAAGATTGGATTGGGGAAGATGGGGAAAATTTACAGGTACAGAAATAGGCTGGTTGTGATGGACACAAGGCCTAGCAGCAAGGAGGAGGACAGTGTACTCTCTCAGAAACCCAAACTGTGTATGTAAATAATTCTGAATACAGATTGCATTGGGAAATATGGGGAAAGAGTACAGGTACTGGAGAAGACAGTTTGGTGAGTTCTTAAGAGGAAAATAGAAACCGCGGGCAATGCCGGGTAAATACACTAGTATATTATACAAGAGGTCTGGACACAGGGAATGTAATGTCCACAGAAGCATACAATTCTCCTGGATCCTCAGGACCTGCAGTGGCTACTCCATTCCCAAGAGGACACTTTGCTAGTCCTGATCCTGGCTCAACAGAGTCTTCAGACTACCCACCTATTGGGGAATCCACAAGCTTGATGGGGGAGCCCCTCCTCTCAGGCACAACACTTCTATGATCTAGCAGAGTTTGCTAGATTACATCCACCACTGGCATAAGCTGTAACCGCCATTCAGATACCTCTTAAAACAACATTCTCCTGTCTTATCACTTGCTTAGCTAGCACATTCTAGAAGTAAAGCAGGGAGAAGGCAAAAACCCCTCTGCTACAGCTAAAAACTCAGGCTAAGGCTTTTCTGATACCCTTTTCCCTAATCCCTGCTAATTTTCCACATCAGGAAGATAGACCAGTCTTGAGTCAGTTTCGTCATCTGCAGCGGTATCTCAGATTTGGTTCTGCTTATTTGTCCTTTCAGCATTTTAGGCGGAATTACAAGTGGGAATTTTCAGTTGTCTTTCCTGTCTCTTTATCTGTTGCCTATTTATAATTCATGTCTATACATTTTGTTAGCATTGTGTAAACAACCTGAGCTTCAGATCAAAATGAAATATGACATGATGTTTTGATTAGGAGTATCCCAAACAATATGACCTCTTCCACTGCAAACCTGTCAATCAGGATTTTTGCTTTCTTTTCTTTAGACTGAAATCACATTATTATTTACCTATGCAAGAGTGAAATATGCTATAATTATTTATCAAACACTAAAAAATTCAGTGAGGGGGAAGACAAGCTTGAAGTAATTAGGGAAAGAAACATGGTTTTAATGAAAGTCACCTTGAAGGAGGAAAAGGGCAGCACATTCATATCCATAGAAATTATAAAGCTAATGAATTACAGAAAAGCTACTGTGCTAGGGTCCTGTCAGTCAGCCTAGGAGAGCTAATAATTTCTTTCTTGGAATCAATTAAATAAATGGACACTATTTAAATGGAACAAAAGGTGCTTCACTCAAAGGAATTTTAGAATTTGAATGTAGTTTTATAGTGGATTCACAACTTCACATTTAATTGTACTGACCAGTGATGTGAATATTTTATATTTCTGCCATTCTACTCTTCTCAGTGCAATTTCATACTATGTAACATGAATCTGGGATTACTCAGGTCTGTACCCAATACACCAAAAAAATTTGTATCCCATGGGGCCTTCTGTTGCTTCCCCTTTTTCCATCTCAGAATGTTTAGCAGCCTCCCCTTATCCAAACCCTTTTAATTTAGGAATATTAGCAGCAGTACTTTGGCCCTGTCCCTTTTTCCTATCTCAGGAATCTTAGCAGCAAAGCCTCAGGGAGCCTGCTCCTCTGTAGCCCTTATTTTATTTTTTTATGAGTTACAAGTTACTGCTGCCATCTCTTGCTTCTAGGAAGTCCCTTGTCTGGAATTGCAGCTTGCAACTGATCACTGCAGCATGAATGATCACCAAAAATATTGCCAAATTTTGAGGCACCTGCTATGATTTCTTAATGAATTATAACCAAGTTCTGTTATTTGTTTCCTGTGAGTCCCCCATTTGGAATTTGAATTTTTCAGTTTTAAATTAGGTACTGCAACTTGAATGACAATTGGCAACCCCCTCCCCATTTTGTGGCATTTACTACTATTTCCTGATGAGTTATGGCCTGCCTATTTTTGTCATCTAATAAGCTCCCTGTTTGGAATTTTTATTTTAAACTTGGCACTGCAGCTTGGATGACAACCAAAAACTTGTCTGTCAAATTTGTAACATCTTCTATGATTGACCTGTAGAGTTATGGTGACCTCAGAGAGACAGATGGTCTGTTTTATTGTTATAGACACACATAAGTGCAAATATCTGTCAAAGTCTTTCTTGGCTTGCCAGCCTCTCTGTCCCAAGGTTTAATGGATGTAAATCTGTATTTTCATATCACAAGAGGACTGGTAAACCAATATAAATTATCCACCCTTCCTAGTCAAGGATTAATGAAAGACAAGGCCAACCATTAAAATTTTGAGTAAGGGGATATAACACAAACTAATCTGGAGCCCCTCTATGAAGATTTTAATAAGATCAATCCTATAGATATTTACCTTCTGCATAGGATAACAGTGTGTGTATGTGTGTGCGTGCGCACAGATGACAGAAATCTGCTGTTGCAAGAAACTAAAGTGTATCTATGAAGAAATGCAGGTACAATCCCACATTTCTAAAATCCTGCCACTAATATTGCTTATGAAATATTGCAAACAACAGAAACCTTTGCCTCTACAAGACCCAAAATGTCAATCCCTGCTCTTTTATGGCAAATATTTTAAGAAAGCGATCAAGAATCTAAACTTGGTAGAACTACAAAAAAGAGAGGCATGGAAGCAAGTATTTAAAAAGGTAAATTAGATGTAATATCTATTGATTATATAATGCTTTCAACCTTGTCCCTTTAGGTCTGAGAGTCAGGATTGTATTTCATCTCCGTTGTTGCACAACAGATGTTGTTACACAACAGATGCATTTATTTTGCAAGCAAGAGTGACACAGAAAAACCAAAGAAGCCTTACAGAAATATTACACAAGACACAGTGCATTGACCGGAGATGAATGTGAGGCATTCTTTACAATGAATGTTAAGCCTTCAGCTGTTTTCATATACAAATATTAACTTGGAAAGTCTATAGATTAGTCAATGAATAGTGACAAACTCCATGTTTCAGCTATACACACATTGTATGGCACAATGATCTAAGAACACAAGAAGAACCCTGCTGGAGCAGACCAAGAGCATAATCGTTTAGCTATCTGTTCACACAGTGACAGGTCAGGGACTACCCCACTTTTGATTGTTTCTATATATGAAAAGCTTCTTGCATGTAGGAAACCAGAATGGAAGGGATTAGGCCAAGACATTTCTCTTTGATCAGCTAGTTTATTTCTCTTTTTTAAAAAATGAGGACAGAGACATTAAAACTGTTCTTTAATGTTTGAATGCTTACTGCTGCTTGCCCTTTATGTGCAATTATGTGCCTTCAACCAATGAATCCAAATCCCAGCCTGAGAAATTAATACTTTTCTCTCTTTCTACCCAATGTAGTATGGGTGACTTGGGGCCATTTTAAGTCACACCACATGGTTGTTGCTACAGCAAAAGGCATGGTATTTATGTTCCATGGTTTTGTTTCTTTCCCTGGGCTTCTACAAACAGTTTTATGTGTTGCCAGGGTCATAGTACAAACTGCTGAAAGTATGTACCAACAGCAATTTCAAACAACGTATGTCAGCTATCACGCAGAACTTCTCTGTTGCAAGAGTTCTCATGTCATCTGCTGTGACCAGTTCAGCCTAACTCATCCCTGTCATTCTACAACTTCCTCTTCTTCTGTGGTTTGCATCCAGTTGATTAAGTCTTACTAGAGTAGACCCATTCAATCAATTCTGGAATGGTGAATGATCACATAAATAAGTCCCATTGATTCAATGAATTTACTGTAAATAGGACTAACAACAGAATTTAGGCCTTTTCCTGACACCCACTACTTCTGTGTTATTCAGAAGATGGATCCTACTAATTATGGCCTGCATTTCATATAGGCTAGTCAAAGTGGTATGCTGCTTACAAAGTGGTTCATTTTGGGGTCACCTTCTAGGATGGATGGGTAACCGCAAATTATTGCTTAAAACTTCACACAACTTAGCTATGTTAACTCAAAGAATCTTATGCATAATCTACCCATAGGACCAGGGTCTCCAGATCAGGACCACTTTGGCTCTGAGATTTCACCACCACAGCCTCTGATTTAGGAATGACCTTTTATCATGCCACAGGAAGTGAAGCCTGATGATGGCATTAAGCCTAATAAATTGACTACAGTGGTACAAAGAATGGCATTCAAACAATCAACCCCCACCAAGTGTAACAAATCAGGAAAATACATGAACACACACACATGTGCATGCACTTTTTCAGCCAATTCTCTCACCCTCTGATCAGTGCCTTTTGCCCCAACAGCTGGAGAGGTCCACGCTCTGGGATATGGACATGCCTCATAGCACATAGGTAGAAATGAGACATATGTTGGCTTTTTAAAACCCAGTTACCCAAAGATGTAACAAAGAAGGTACAAAACCTTTAACTCTGCCAGCTTTCTGACAAACATGATCTTCTCCTCAACCAATCCTTTTCACAATTACTAATATTACTGAGTCACCCACCATTACTTCTAACACAATCCGGATTTTCTCATTCTTATGCAAATATAGCCAAAACCATTCACCCACTCAGCTGCCTATTCCACACAAGAGGGAGGTATCAGAAGTTCAATGAGTAATTCTCAAGCTTGCAGGAGTATGAAAAATTGCTTTCAAAGGGCATGGGGGAATTCCCCTCCCAATCCTGCAAAATAATTTTGTGACACACAGTGTTGCTAAATTATATGGGAAAGGGAGAGTGAATAACTTGGAGGGAGAGCGGCTGGAGAAAGAAGAAAGAAGAGCTACAGAGAGAGACAGAGAGGCAAAAGGTGGCCTAATTGTTCTGTGGTAAGGGAAGGAGTGCCTCAGCTATGCTGCAGAAAACACTATCACAGTAATTCACAGACAACTGTTTAAGTATTCCCACAAATCTCATAACTTCTCAACAGCCCCAAAGAGCCAACTTGAGTTGCTCAAGGTGGAATAAACTCATGAATATCCAATAATGGAGCCAAAGTTATAGGTCTGGGTATGCATTAATTCTCAATCCATGGTAAAACAGAAACAAACAAAACTTTAAATCAGTAATGGCATAGCATGTTGCTTGTTGCCCTAATTCATATGACCATACAACATGTTTGTTCTTGTAAGATTGCAGTTGAGTTTTAGCAGTAATACCTTGCTGCAAAATCAGATGACGCCTCCTGCCAGTTTTGTATTATGTCACAAAACTTTAAAGAACAGCTTGAGTGGTAATTATTGCCTGTTCACTTTTAAGCCTATGATCATGTGCTTTCATGTCATCTGTTCTTCAAGAGGAAGCTGGGGTATATGTCCAGATCCTCCAACATTTCACAGATAAAAACTGGGACCCATGCGGCCAAGCAACATTAGTGTGCAGTTAAGATGGCAAAGGTTATTAATAAGGAAGAAACACAGAAGAGAAGCAAGGCTGCAGCAGTTTCCTTTTGCCAGAACCTACTAGAAAGCACAGGTTTCTGCTCTCTCCTTTCCTCTCCCTACTGCTGAGTTAACCGAATACCAACTTTGCCCTATGTGAGGCAATCCAAGACCACCTTGTTCTTTACTCTCATGTAAAGTTTTCAATTTTATTCTTGGTTTTCTTCTCACCCAAATAAATTTTGTTAATTCTTTGTTCCATATTGTGAAGGATTTTTCGTTATTTATTATCAGGATATTTTGAAATAAAAGCATGAGTTTTGGTAATATTGCCATCATTATCATGTTGATCCATCCCAGTAGTGAAAGGTTTCATTTGTTCCATTCTTGTAAGTCAGTCTTTATTTCATTCCAGATTTACTGTTAATTATTATTGTATAATTCTGAGGTTTTCTTCATTATATTGTAACCCCAGTTTATAGCGAGAAGGATATATTTATTATCTGCTGATAGCAGGGAGCGAGATACTTATGATCCGCTGACAGACCGAGTCCTGGGAAAGAGAAGAATTTGTTATCTACATTTATTGAGCCAGAGGTTCACTGGGACAGAAACGTAGACATCAAAGGTCTAAAGGCTGAAACCCTCCTGGTACAGGTCTGACCAATTATTCATCCAGTCACATATCCAAGAGGAACCTCAGGAAGGAACATACACACACATCAAACAAGCCATCAACACCTTGAGAGACTCAGGCCTTTTCCGCATTTTGTTTTTACAACAGGGCAGCGCGTCCTCCAGTGAGGACATTTGCACTTGGGGGTGAACTGGGTCCGGACTACTTTCTGTAGTTTCGGACTTCAGCCTGCTCCGGAACAACCAGAACTGGCGGTTCGCTGTGCTATTGAAAGACCACTTAAAACAGGTCTTTCAATAGCCTGGCGCGCCCCACTCCATCACTGTGCTCCTGTGTAGATCTTCAGGCTCGCACCAGCACGAGGCTGCAGATCTTCTGAGGGCGGGCTTCCGGCTGGTGAGCTTCTCCAGTTGGTGGAGAGCCTCCACCAACCGGAAGCCGCCGTTTTCATCCCTGGAGCAGTATGTAGTGCGGCCACGCACTGCTCCGGATCAGCGTGGATCGTCGGAGGGAGCATGCCAGTCCGGTGAGTAACAGAATGCCCCATTTTCTTTCCAAAGTGCGAAAAAGCCCTCAGTCTTTAATAGAAAAATTGGTCTATAGTTCCTTACATCCTTAAGATCTTTTTCCTTCTTTTGATATTAGGGTTATGATTGAATCTCCCTAGCTTCCAGGTTTTCCTTGTATTGTAATGGTTTTTATCATCTGGAAATAAGGCACTGCCAGTTCATCTTGTAATGTTTTGTAATACAATGCTGTAAAGCCATTGGGGCCTGGGGATTTCCCTTCTTTTAGATCAGTGGTTCTCAACCTTCTTAATGCCGCGACCCCTTAATACAGTTCCTCATGTTGTGGTGACCCCCAACCATAAAATTATTTTTGTTATTATTTATTTATTTATTTATTTTTTAGTTAGTTAGTTAGTTATTTCCAACATCGAATAGATTGGAAACACAGCCCTAAATCACTGCTCTGGTTAGACTTCTAATGCCTAAAAACTGGTAACCCTCCTCCTTTTTTTTAAGCACAGAAAGCGTCCATCAATGGATTCCCAATGGATCCCATGGATTCCCTTGAGAAGAGAGTAGGGCATCTGCTTTTGTGAAAGTGGACCCTGACTGAGGCAGAATATGAGTTTCATATGCAAACTCTTTGACTCTCTCTCACACACACATACAGAGTTAGGAGCTCTTTATTATGTGCAAGTTTGCCTTTTGCCTTTCTCTTTTAATTTATTTTGTTTATTCACCTTTATTCTTCTATTCCTTTTTTTGCTAATTTTCCCCAGTTCTCTTCAAATATAGATAAGATTAGCTCCCAATCTTCTTTGAATTGTTTCATAGTATTTTTGGACAATATTGTTGTTAATTTGTCCATTTCAATTAAATCATATACTTTAACCAATCTTGTATCTCCGGTGTTTCCTCCTGCTTCCATTTACTCACGTAGGTCATCCTAGCCGCTATAATCATATATGTTAATAACTTTCTTTGGGATCTTTTTCTTAACAATCTTATTCCATCATATATGTTCAACAAGTATATTTCAGGCTGCATCGTAAACTCAATTTTTTATATTTTTATTATATTTTTATGTACTTGCATCAAGAATATTTTTGCTTTCTCACAGGTCCACCATAAATGATATAAAGTTTGAAGATTTGGTTTCACTGCATTCAGACTGAATTAAATCCAAAAATAAATCTGGCATGGGAATAACACTAGATTTTGTAGGCTTATTCCTTCCAATTGATGCAACATTCTTGTTTGTATTAATGTCTGAAGTGGCACTCTCCAGACTGTCCAGTCCCAGAGTTACCAACACCTTTTTCAGCAATTTTTTAAAAGAATCTGAGGAAAATAATCTCACGTTATTATCATCTTCTGCATCCTCCTCCTCGGAAATAGAACCATCTGATTTAGAGTCATTATCCCCATGAGTCTCTGCCAAATCTGGTTCCTCATCACTTTCAGATTCAGTGTTGATTTGTTCAGAGTGTGACAAAGCAGATTCCTCAACTCTAGTCACTTTGGACCTACAGGTAGACTTTTTTGGTAAACACACAACAGCATCATTTGATCCAGCTTGAATAACTTTTGTATCTGTTGCAGAATAGGAAAGAAAAACTGTGAAAAACGAAACCCACTTCAGGCATTTCTTGCCTGCACTAAGGGAGTTAAGTAAAACAAACACTCCAGAAGTCAAATGGCAATTTAACTGCGTTTATTGCGGATAATAAATCAAGCAGATTAGGTGACAGCAGAACTAGCCATCTCTAACTAAGGCAGAGAGAAGGCAAAAACAAAGAGAAGTGAACTCATCTCAAGGCCTGCTATTAAGTAGCATGCTACAGAGTCATGAAACCTGGAAAACAAGCGGGAACAACAACACCCTTCAGACATAACAATAATACGCACGAAAACACAGCTGTGCGTGTTCCGGAGAAGCAGATAACACGGAAGTACACATTACAGAATAACATTCCCATGGGAATTTGCAAGGCAGGCTTAGCATAAACAATTCTACAAGCAGTTTACTTTCTCATACACTGAAATTGTGAAATTGTGAAGCAAGGAGTCCACTACATATCCCATACATTGTGACAGTATCATCAGGAAAATCACGTGAAAATGAAGGATTCATTGAAGTAGTTTGTTGACTGCTTAATAATGACATTACATTCAAATTCAATGAATTGTCCAACTTGCAATACATTTTTTAAACTTGTTATGTATTTTGTGAAATCATTTCACTAATATTGTTTGCCTATTAACATGCACCTCCATTTCTTCAGCAATCATTGGTCTTATCACCTCCCTACTACACTCAGACACATTCCCCTGGGAAGACATGGAGGACATAGGAGGTCCAAATCTTACTTCTTTACCTTCCATAGGCATTGCAGTTTGACTCCTAGTGAATAATGACACCACACACAATGCTAAATTGCCCTGCGCTACTGTATTTGCTAATACAGAAGGGCAAAGAACTGCTGGCTGAGAGGCGGCCATTTCTCCTGGCAGAGGCTGCTCGCATGCTTGAGTGTGATTGGTTGTGGTCCTGGCGAACTTGGATCGGTCAGGAGAGCTCTTTCCTCTCATAGCCCCTCCCTTGCTTTCTGAACGCCTCTTTTCAACATGGCGACCGGAAGTTAAAGGAGGGGTTGGGAGCCCTTCCCCGCCCTTAACAGACTTAACTGCATTACCAGGTAATTTTCCTTTCACCTTCTTTTTAATTCTTGCCTTCTCAGACTTCCTTATACTAGATGTTTTTAGCTTTGTTTGAGCCTTGGAGTGGCTGGTCAGAGATGGCCCTTCCAACTCACTATCACTAGATGCCAAGAAAATTTTCTTTAGTGAGGTACTTCAAAGGGGACAGGAGGATGCGAGCACGTGGCTTGCGCTTGCGCACCATCACCAAGGAGGGAATGGAAGACCATCGGAAATACGTATTTTCCTATGGTCTTAGGCAACCCCTGAGAAAGGGTCGTTCGACCCCCAAAGGGGTCGTGACCCACAGGTTGAGAACCGCTGTTTTAGATCTTTTATTGCTTTGATTACTTCGCTAAATGCTATTGGGGAATTTAACTGTTTGCAGTGTTTTTCTGTAATTCTGTTTATTTTCTGCTTCTTTAGAAATGTTTCAATTTTTGTGTTTCTAGAGGGTTTATCTTTGTCTCATAAAACAAATTTGAATAATATTTAACAAAAATGTTTTGTCTTGATTTGTGTAGATTTTTTTTACTTTCTCTTATCTCTGGGATTAAATTCTTTTCTCTTCTTTTTTTCGATTTATGTGCTAGCCATTTTCCAGCTGTCTTGGCCTGTTCAAAGTGATTATGTCACAGATATGTCAATTTTCTTTCTATCTCTTTCATTGTCAACTGGGACAATTCTTTTTGTATTATTTTAATCTCGCATGTTATCAAGCTTGTTGTCTAGAATGGATAAGGTAATGGATACACTTTAAGAATAATAAACTATTAGATCTAGAAGGTTACAACACAAGATTTGGCTGGCATGGTTATCTTTGCTATCAAAAATAGAAATAAATAGAGACTTCAAAGATCCCTACATCAGACGATCCCTAGTAAAAGTTTGGCAAACTATTAATAAACAAATTTATAATAAGTTACCAACTTGGACACAATGTTACCACATGAAGCCTTTAAAATAACTGAAAAAAATCAGGATAACTGTTAAGGTACAAAGATGTGATTAAATGGGAAGGGAAGAAACCAATGTTGAAAACCAGAGAAGAATTAAAAGATCAAAACTTTGAACTAAACCGGTTCCCACAGAAACAATTAAAGGAAAGATTTATAATGGATAACAAATGTATTGACTTTGAAGAGAACAAGTTAGATGAAACTTTGTTGGGAGATAAAACTAAAAGAATATCCAAACTATATAAAGTATTACTAACAAGACAATTGGAACAAGAGCAGGTCAAGGATTCCATTATAAAATGGGCACAGAACATAGAACATAACATAGAATTGGCTAAATGGGAAAAATATGGACAGAAGATATAAAATTTACTCTATGCCTGAACTTAAGAAAGAACTTTTACAAGATGACATACTGATGGTACATGACACCTCAGAAATTAAAGAAGGTAACACACAAAGGAAGTGATCTGTGCTAGAAATGTGGGAAAGTGACTGGAACACGTTTTCACATGTGGTGGACGTGCCAAGTGGCAAAGAAGTTTTGGAAGAAAATACATGACACAATCACCAAGATCCTAGATATAAAATACAAAATGTTCCCAGAACTATATTTGTTAAATATAATAGGATGACAAGAAGAGTGGAGAACAAAAAGAAAATTATATTATATTTAGTTACGGCAGCAAGACTATGCTATGCCCAATGTTGGAAAGGAAAAGAAGACTCCTCAATAGAAGATTGGAAGTTAAAAGTTTCAGACTTTTTGGAAACTCAATTAAAGGAGCATCAAACCAACAATCTGAAAGGAACTAGGAGTCAGTTATTGAGTGGATTAAAAGGAGGTAACTGTTGCTGATAAGGAAGACAACAAGATTAGACTCATCACAGTAGTTCTGAATTAAAGGGGAAAGAACTATAGAATTTAACCAAGTAAACTAGGGATGTCGTGTTGATGAGGGAGCAGGCTTGTTTTCTGCTGCTCCAGAGACTAGGACAAAGAACAATGGATTCAAGTTGCAGGAAAGGAGATTCCACCTGAACCTCAGGAAGCACTTCCTGACAGTCAGAGCTGTCCGGCAAGTGGAATATGCTGCCTCCGAGTGTGATGGAGTTTTCTTCTTTGGATGTTTTTAAGCAGAGGCTGGATGGCCATCTGTTGGGAATACTTTGATGGGTGTTCCAGAATGGCAGGGGGTTGGACCGGATGGCCCCTGTGGTCTCTTCCAACTCTATGATTCTATAATAAATATTAGATAAAGGTATATTTTGACAAAAGAAGCTTTTAGAAATTAGGAATTCTAAGTATAAAGTAGGATAATTTAGACACACGACAACAAAAGGATATTCCACAAACTGTAGGTTTGGTAGAAACATTTGGAAGTGGTTTGGATTCAAGGAAAGCATATCAAAAAGGCAGTAGATAGAGGAGAAAGGGGAAAAGGGTGGAGAGTGGGGGAGGGAGAGAATACAATATTGATATAAGTTAAAATATGCCAATAGAGGAGGGGAGGGGAGAGAATAGGTTAAAGATTAAATGGTTAAAGATTGTAATGGAAACAATTGTACATGGATAACTCGCCTTTTTAATATATACTGTTTTTCTAAGTATGGAAACAAATGGAATGTGGCATTGTAGTAATGGAATATGTACAGATAAAATGTTTGGTAAAAAAAATTAAAAAACAAATAGAGAATAAATAAACAAAATACCTTTGCCCTATGAGTTCAATGCAGCAGTCAAAGCAAGCTGAAGAAAAAGAGGAAGGTGGGAGGAACAGAGGGAATTGTTGTCTACTTTCAAGTTGTTTCTAAGTTATGGTGACCCTATCAGGGGGGTCTCTTGGTAAGACTTGTTCAGATAGGGTTCACCATTACCTTCCTCTGGGGCTGACAAAGCTTGATTTCCCCAAGATCACCTAGTGGGCTTCCACAGCTGAGTGGAGATTTGAAACCTGGTCCTGAGTTGTAGTCCAATACCCAAACCACTATATCATGCTGGCTGTCTAGGAGACACGCTGGGACATTTTAAAAGCTACTGAAAAAAGTGGATTAACTAGAGCCATTTCTGCCCTACACTGTTATAGTGCTATTATTCCACTTCCAACAGCCTGTGGAATTCTCGGTTTTGTAGTTTACTGAGGCCAAAGAGCTCTCTGGCTGAGAATTCTAAAGGCCCTTCCTAAACTGCAAACCCCAGAATTCCATAGGGTGCTGAAAGAGGAATAATAGCACTGAAACAGTATAGGGCAGAAATGGCCTAGGACTATCTCTGCCAAATCAGGATAGTTGGAGGGTATGTAAGTCCCAGTGCATTTAAAGCAATATGAAGGTTATTGGTATTGGTATCAACCAAAATGTAGTCATACAGCTGTGTTCTTTTGTCCATTCTCCTTCATTATTTAGTTATTTATTTAATTCATAGCCCACTTTTCTCAGGACATGGTACCCAAGGTGGGGTGCAAACATTTTAAAAGTGCAATAGTCTCAGCTCTCCACATTTCCATGGTATTGATTATTTGCAAGTTTCCCAACCTGTGCCTCCCCCCACACCAAATACTTCTTCTTCGGAGGAACTTTCCCTTTCGGCAGCTCTGTTCAGGCCACGCAGTCCTTTACAAACCTGCCTCTGGTCCTCCTCCTCTTCCCCAGCCACTGCCTGTCTGGCTAAGGGTGGCTTGCATTCTAATTCCTCACCACCTCTAACCCTCACCCAATGCCCCTCGGCCTCAGGAAGAAGATAGGTGTGAGAGATGAAGATAGGACCCCCGTGCTGACCCACCCCCTTTCCCTCTCCTTTCTCTGGCCTGGTTTAGACACTGGGCACCCATTCTCCACACCATGCCTTGGCCCCTTCCCACAGACACACACTTGTTGAGACTTGTGATTATTTCACTTTTGCAGGGGCCCTGTGCCCCTAACCTTTGTGAATGTAGGAGGCCAACTGTACAATTAAAAAAACTTTTAAAACCAAAGTTAAAGTACAGTTAAGCCAAATTTCTAAGTAAAAACAAGTTAAAAACAGTTCAGCATTAAAAACTAGCTAAAAACAGCATTAAAAGGTTTTTAGAACATAAAAACATTAAAAGCTCTATGTGCCACGTACACTGAAAATGAATGGTTTCTTTAAATAAAAGAGACTTTACCTGCCAATGGAAAGACAGCACAGAAGGCAGTTCCATAACTTGGGAGCAGCCACTGAGAAGACTCTCTCCCACTTCCTCACCAGATGGTGTTGGGAGAGTAAGCTTTCACCTGCAGATCTTAGAGCACGGGCAGGCTCATATAGGCCGATACGGTTTTTCAAACAGTCTCGACCCAAGCCAGGTAGAGATGTAAAGGTCATAGCCAGCACTTTGTATTCTGCTCAAAATGGATTGACAGGGGTTGTTTTAGCAAGAAGGTTATATGATCCCTATAATTTGCCCTAGTCAGCAACCTGGCCACAGGATTTTGGACCAGCTGGAGATTCAGAACAGTTCTCAAGGGCAGTCACATGGAGAGCGTGTTGCAGTAACCCAAAAGGGATATAGGCAAAATCAAGGCATGTGCCATGTTTGAAATTTCAAGGAATGGGTGCAGCAAAGGCACTCTTGGCCACTGCTTAAACCTGGGCATCCATGCTTGGATCAGTCAGGAGCCTGCCTTTCTCCTTGGAGTTGTAAGCAATGTTAGTATATATGTACAGGGAAAGGGAGTTAGCTGAAAGGCTTTAGTTCAGTGCTTGGCTATTCATCACTTTCCCCCTTTCAATAGTCTTGACTCTCCTAGTTTCATTAATAAGGTCCTTTGAAGTACCTGCAGCTTGCAGAGTCTGTGCGCTTCTTTTGAAACTAAGTTGGAGACAGGCAGCTGTTCCCTTTGCTGCTGGCTGAATTCTCTGCATGCTGAGACTTGCTTAATTTCTTCTTCAGCTGAGACTTGACATCAGCTAAGCCACTTTTCATGCCTGCTGTTTTATGCCAGATTGCAAAAGATACTCGCTTTTTCATTCAGTGGTTCATGATGAATCACAGTTTAAAGAAGTTTTCACAAATGATACCCAGACTGGCTTTACTTCTGGGATAGTGCTTGGCATTGGATAGCAATCTCTCTTGTCCATGAAAGGGACATTTATTATCGGCAGGGATATAATTAATAGTAGTAATAAGTAATAGTGGCAATTATTATTATTATTATTATTATTATTATTATTATTATTATTATTATTATATTTATTTATTTATTTATTTCCTGGCTCTCCCCAGGGCTTGAGATGGGGTACCAAATAGATTAAAATACAACTAAAAACACATAAAACCATTTAAAATGGTTGAAAATTGGATGGTTGATGGGTGGGCCTCCCAGAAGAGATAGGTCTTTGGTATGTTTTAAAATTCAGATGGCATCTGAATTCCACTGTCTAGAGGAGGCTGACGAAAAGGTCCTCTGGATGATTGTTTCTAGTCTAGTTGTTGTAGAACAGTATAATGTAATGTAACATGCTAAAATAATATAGTGTACATATGCACATATACATATGTAATTTGGGGATCCAAAGCAGTTTTCTTTAGGAAAGATTTGCAGCCGTTTCCTTTGAGGTGACTAGAACCTAGAAAAATTACTATTTTGGGCCACTGTGCTGACCATCCTGGAGGGGGGATTCTTGGAGTAACAGTCCAAAAAAGTAACTTTTCCAAGTTCTATAAAGCACCACACCTCCCAAAGAGGTATTTATAAATGGTTGGACCAAATCATGCTGGATATAGTAAGATACAGCAAGCCTGGATGGATAATGGCTGAGTTCTCAAAATAGTAGACAAGAGACCTCCAGGTACTCTGCCTGCATTGTGTCTTGGCAACAAATGAATCCCCTCTTTTTGTCTTTAACATGTTTACTAGGCATGTCACAATGGGCACCCAATGTTTCCTCATATTGATAGATGGGTCTTTCCCACTATTATGATTGCAGAACAGGCTTGATAAAGTGCACTTATCTGAATTTAGATGAATTTACCCTTTGCATTTTCACTGCCTGGATTACTCTTGGGTCTCTTGTAAACTAAGGAGCAGAATGGACTCTATTTTTTTTAATAATTGATTTGTAGTTTACATATAATAATAAAATACATTTGTGAAGTACGTACAACATTATAACAAACCACAAACAACAACACAATCCCTTACATCATATCATATCACATCACATCAATATCTATCCCCCCTCCTTCCTAAACATTACTTCATCTCTACACAAATTTTCTAAATCCTAATACCCATATATATTTATCCCATCACCCCTATCCCAACATATATCAACCCTATTAAACATATATTCTAAAAGCTTCCCATCATTCTTCCCCCGCTTCCAAAACTCAGGGTGTCCATGTTACTTTATCTGTAATTTCCTAATTTTATTTCCCAACGTTATTACACCTATTTATTCCTTCTTTAATTTCCTTGACCATATTACTTATATTAACATATTTAGATAATTTCTATATCCCTAAGACACAGGTTTCTCTTCAGTATACATTTCAATATATAATTCATATATATAATTCATATTCTTTAACTTATAAAAAGTATTGCATTTTTGCCCCAACAATCTTTCCACATCGGGAGTACCAATTTCCATTCTTCTAATATTTTCTTTTTCTTGTTATCCTTTAAAGACTCAAGTACGATATCTGCTTCTGCCATGTTATACAATTTAATTAACCAATCTTCTACTCTTGGTATTATTTTTTGTTTCCAAACCTGGGCATAGCAAAGTCTCGCTGCTGTTATCATATATAAGACTATTTTCTTTTGCGATCTATTTATACCTAATTCGCCTATCATATTAAGCAAATAAATTTGAGGTACCAATGCAAACCTTATTTTTAATATTTCTTGTATTTTACTATGCACTGTTTCCCAAAATTTCCTCGCTTGTTTACATTTCCACCATATATGATAAAATGTACCACTTTCCTCACATTTCCAACGTTTATCACTTACATTTTTCTGCATCTTTGCAATTTGCACTGGTGTTATGTACCATCTATATAGGATCTTATAATAATTCTCCCTTAAGCTAACCGGTGTTATCAGTTTCCATGTGGTCTTCCAAGAATTTTCCTATTGTTCCATTGTTAATGTACATTTTATATCTTGTGTCCATTTTACCATTGTAATTTTAACTACCGTACTTCTTGTTCATTTTGCCTTGAAAGTAAAATTTTATATATTTGACTTACCCTATGTTCTACTCCAAGTTTTAATATCTTATCAAATTCATTTTCTTTAATTTCAAATCCTTCTTCTTCATTATCTTTCTTGTATCTTTCCCAAAGCTGTCTGATTAGCAACCAGTGTGTAACCCATCCCTCTATCTTTAATTCATTTTTAGTTTTGAAAGTTTTGAAAGTTGTATTTTCAATTTATCTTTATATGTTATCCATGTTCCTGTCCTTGGTTTTTTCTTGAGGCATTTTATAATAATGTGCTAATATCCATAGTGGTATTTTTAGGTATAATTGTATTTTTAGGTATAATTTATGTATAATTTTTAGGTATAATTTTCTTTTATATTTCAACCACGTTGTTATTAATGCTCTTCTCAAAATATGATTTTTAAAATTTTTATCAATTGACGCTTTCCCATACTAAATACATGCGTGCCACCCAAAATATAGTTCTTCTCCATTAAGATATAACAATCTCTTATTCTTCAATGTTATCCATTCTATTATCCAATCCATATTATTTGCATAATAATATAACTTTAAATTTGGCAGACCCATTCCTCCTCTTTTTTTTTTTTAATGTCTTCTAAAACTTTTGTTTTTATTCTAGGTATTTTTCTTCTCCATATACATTTCATTATGTCTCTATTCCATTCTTTAAACGCATTTTCATTCCTCAATATCAGTAGATTTTGAAATAAAAAATTTAATTTGGGCAATATATTCATTTTAATTACTGATATCCTCCCTAATAGTGACAATTCTAATTTTTCCCATTTTTAAAGATCCTCCTTTATTCCCTTCCGTACTTTTTTATAATTATTTTCAAATAGATCTACTTTATTTTTTGTAATTATAATACCTAAATGCTTTACTCTCTTAATTATTGTAAATCCAGTTAATCTAATCAATTCTTGTTCTTCTTGTTCTCTTATATTTTTAGTGATTATTTTTGTTTTTTCTTTATTTTATAACCAGATAATACTCCAAATTTCATTAATATCTCTGTTAAAATTTCTATACTATTTAATGGGTCTTCTAATATAATCACTAGATCATCTGCATGCGCATTTAATTTATATTCCTGATTTTGAATTTTAACATCTTGTATTCTCTTCTCCCTTCTAATCTTATTATTCACTATTTCCAATATTAAGATAAAAAAAAGTGGTGACAGTGGGCATCCTTGTCTAACTCCTCTTTTTATTTCTATATTTTGCATCTTTTCTCCATTTATAATTATTTGGGCTCTTTGCGCTTTATAAATTGCTCTTATCCATTCTGAGAATTTTTCTCCTAAATTTATAACTTTTATTGTTTCTTCCAAAAAATTCCAATTAACTCTATCAAATGCTTTTTCTGCATCTAAAAAGCAGAGAGCCATTTTCTTTTCATTGTGTTTATGATAATACTCTATTATATTTAACAGTGTTCTTATATTTCCTTTTAATGCCTTTCCTGGTAAAAATCCATTTTGATCAGTATGTATTATTTCCTGTAGCACTTTTTCTAACCTTTTGAGCAGAATGGACTCTAGAAGGAGAAGGAACCAGCATTCCCGTCTCACATTATGCCAAGGACTAGCACTGTATATATTCCCTTTGGATATTCTTGTTTTACTTTCTTTCATGGAAATTCCCCACAGAACAGCAGTTCAAAGACTGGCGATGGTTTAGGGGACAATGGCAAAGGACTCTTAGGAACAACAAGTGTGAGCTTGTCTTCAGCCAACAGTTGCAGTTATTTCCTCTGCTCAGTATAGACCCTTTTTCTTGGGATTTCCTAAAAAACTTGTTGGACGAGACCATTGGAGGAGACCACTGAGATAGCTAAAGACGAAAGAACAAGCCCATCTGGAATAACTCCCATGTCCTCTGCAAGGACATACAACTTGTGAGAAGCCATTTTGATGGGTTGCCAAGCAAACGGCTTATGCTCTTTTCCTCCTTCTTTCATTTGTCTCTAATTTCACTCTTTGTAATCCTGCTACTCCTTTTACTTCTTGGTCTTACGTATGCTTTTCTCCTCTTTTTGCCATTTAAATTTTGTTCAGCTGTCTTTTCCAGTTCTCTGATATCCTTTCCCTCTCTTATTTGTTGATATTGCTTTCAGGGTAATAGCCTCTGACACTTTGCTGTATTTGTAATTCCTATGTTTTGTCTACCTGTTTATTTTAATCTGTGTTCTCTGTTTTAGTGAACAGAGTCCCTGTTATTCAAAATAGACATCTTTTCTCTAATTTTGTCTCACAGTAATTGAATTTGGATTCTCTGCTGCTACTATAACTGTGTTGTTGTTCTGATTCTTTATTCTTTTTGCATCCTTTTCTTTCATCTGGTGAAGGAGAGGTAGTCCAGATTTCCTTATTGCATTTCAATGGCATTTTGTCCTATTTATAGTGTCTCCTATGTGAAATGTCATGCTGTACAGCTGTCTCTAACAAATGTTTTGTTGGCTTTTATTTATCATTCCTTCACAACCTTACTTATTTTTCTGATTTTGAGGTCAAGCCTTCAGGTTTCTTGGCACTTTCCTCAATTGTTGTGTGCTTTTAAGTTGTTTCTGATTCATGGTGACCCTAAAGCAAATATATCATGGGGTTTTCTTGATAAGACTTGTTCAGTGGGGTTTTCCCTTTGCCCTCCTCTGAGTCTGAGACAGTGTGACTTGGCCAAGGACATCTAGTTTGTTCCCATGGCCAAGTGGGGTTTTGAACCCTGGTCTCCAGAGTCATAATCCAATGTTCAAACTGCTACACCATGCTGGTTCTCTTACTGCACCACACATTTCTTCTATGGATTTATTGATTAGTAATTTTAATTTATAGATTGAGCAAACAGTTGCATAGGAATGGAGGGGTGATGGAGGCAGTTTGCCCTAGGCAGGAATGTTTTTGGGGCATCCCTGCTCATATCCACACCCCCACGTGCTGTGGCCATGCCCCATGTACCGCGGCCATGCCCCCATGCACCATGCACCCCTCCTGCCCTCCCCCTCCACACACTCCAAGCTCCACTGCTGCAAACAATTGATCTTAAAAGCCTTCTTCATTTGACTCTTGGTTGTTCCTTCTTCTTCCTGCTTCTCCTTTCTCTGTTTACCACTGTTCCACTGTGTTTGTCTTTTGAGTTTTTCAATGTTCTGTATAGCTTTTGTAACCATTCTTTTATTGCACTTGTTTTCTTCTTCCCACTTGACCATTTCAAACCCATTTTATGATTCCTAGTCTTTGCAAGAGGATTCTTTTCCAGTTCACTTGTCTTTCCTTTATCTGAGTTTTTATTTTCCCTGTTTCTTTGGTGTTTATTGTTGTTTGGGCTGTTCTTTAACTCAATTCTACTTTATTACTTTATTGTTACTAGCTTTTGTGACTTTATCTTGTGGTTCTTCTGTTTCTTTTCTTTGCTTTATTCTTCATTCACACCTTCTTAACTCCAGCTGCCAGATAGCACAAATCTAATCTGGTCTCCGATTTTCTTTTTAGAAGTTTAGGCTTTCATCACTTTCCTCTTTCTTTTGATTTCTCCTCCTTGCCCTTAGTCTTGTGTTAATAAACCTGTACTTAATCCTCATCTTCTTCCTGTCCTCTCTCAAAAATGTTTTCTGCAACATTTATTTCATAAAGCAACTTTTGCTCATTTAATCTTTCTAACCACTTTTTAACATGTCGGTAACTGTCCCAGTGATTTCTACCATTTTAATTTTTTTAAAAAATCATTCTCTCCTGTGTTTCTTCCTTCTTTTTTTTACCTCTGTTAATTGTGTTTGACCCAGTTCCTTTATTAACTGTTTTATAAGTAGATTGCTAATTCTTTCTGGCCAGTTTATCTTGGTGATGAGTGTGAGAACTTAGTTTCAGATTTTTCTTGATTAGAATTTCCTAAAATTTACAATTTATGTATTTATTATTTATATTTGTATGCCATCTTTCTCCCAGCAGAGGACTCAAAACATTAAAAACAATTTTAAAAACATTAAAAGCATATAAAATCATAAAAACCTAAAACAATATTCCATTCAAACAAATTACTAAATAAAGCACCCCCAGCTTACATAAAAGCCTGTTTAAAAAGAAATGTTTCCACCTGCTGGTAAAAGGAAAACTGGGAGGGCCCCAGCTGAGCCCCCTGTGGAAGAGTGTTCCACAGGGTGGGAGCAGCCACCAAGAAGACTCTCTCCGGTGTCTTCACCAGGTGAGCCTGGGGTGGTGGCAGGCCCAAGAGAAAGCCTTCCCCAGCAGACCTTAGGGCTCTAGCTGGTTTGTACAGGAAGATATGGTCTTTCAAATAGCCCAGACCTAAGCTGTATAGGGCTTTATATGTCATAACCAGCACTCTGAATTGTGCCTGGAAACGAACAGGTAGCCAGTGGAGTTGTTTTAATAAGGGAATTATATGCAAATCTTAGCATCTCTATCGAAAGAAATAGGGATTCAAAAATGTTGAATGCAAAAAAACCCCCAAAACAAACAAAAACAAAACAGATTTGTCCATCCACATCTAGGACTTAGAGCACTGAACTCTTTCTTAAATGTCTGGGTTTGAATCCATTAGTATTCAGCCATAGTGCAGTGTTACAGAGTAGCCCGTGTCTTGGGCTACTCTGCAACATTTTCCTCCTGCATCCCACAGGAGCAGTACAGTCATAACTCAAAGGTGTGGGATGTTAGGTTGAGGCACAAGCTTTTTCTGCCTGCTCAGCCCTCTTCTAAACTCAAAAATCGGTTGACAGAGCAGCCTGCAAGCAGAACATCTCGGCTGGCCAAGATCTTCTGGCAGAAGAGCCATAAAAGTAATGAATAATGAATTATGCGAGATCCAAATCTCTTCTAGTCTAGTGACACAGCCACAACACTGGCACAAAGTAACACTAGGGACAAGTTTTTCCTAACTACCTGCCAACTCCTCTAGGGAGGGATTTGGATTCAGCACAGTTGCCCAGTGTCAGCTCAGTTGGGCCTCAAACTTATTTGGTAATGAAATTGTACTCTTAGTGTGGAAGTAGGGTTGCCCCATCTTTCTTTCTGAGAACCTCCTCATCTTTAGTATCCTACATATAACTGTAAGGGAGGAAAAAAAAAACAAGAAAGAAGTGAATTTCTGGGAATGGAATGTCAGGTCTTTTCCCAGCTACAGATTCGTGCTACATGGCAACATTTTAGTACAGCTAAGAGAATCTATTGTAGTGAAGAGAAACCAATCAGCTTTGTATAACACAACTGTGTTCTCTCTTGAACATGTGATGACTCTGCACTGTAAAATGTATAAATTGCTGTAAACATGTGAGGGCGGGGCTCTCTCGGTCTTTTGGAGGCTACCCGCAGCTGGCCGGCTGAATAAACCCCAGCTGGCCAGCTGAATAAACACAAAATTTCCTTTCCGTTGGGTCTCATCTCTGATTTCTGCAACATAACAGACAGATACAACTAAAAAAACCTGGCTGTTACCTATTTAATATGGTAAATGAGGGAAATTATCAATTAGTTTTTGAAGAATTAACTGAAATTCACAAACCATATACAGTCCTCCCTCCACATTCATGGGTTTGACCTTCACAAATTTGGTTATTTGTGAGGCACATGTTTGCCTCTCATCCCAGGCTTGTGAGGCTTGTGTTTAAAATGGAATTTTTCCCCCTTTCTGGTGAGCAAAGCCCCCTCCCACTGCTGAAGGCATGGCGTCTCTGCCATGTGGCTACACATTCTGCTGTGTATTTACTGCTGATTGGTCAGATGCTCCTTTCTCAAGATGGCCACCAGAAGTAATTAAAACTCTGGAACTCCCTTCTTCTTTAAGGAGAAAGTACTGGTAAGGGTTTTAGGTTGTCTTTTTTTCTGCCCTCCCCCAGCACTGGGGCCAGAGGCAAAGGAATGGGAGAGGAATGACAGGGGTAGGGGTCTTTGTGGTTTTTCCTCTTTCTCAAGGGTTCTGTGCCCCAAACCCTTGTGAATGTGGAGGGGCTACTGTATTTGTGACAGAAAGCACTGAACAAATGTTAAAAGCTTGAATGTGGAAGACAGAGAAACTGATAAATTTAATCTAGATTATTTGTGCTCACAGCAGAATGAGCTTTCTCCAGTAGGGCCAAGTTCAGGCAACAGGGGCAGAGTGGCAGGTTAAAATGTACCTACTGGAGGAGGTGGATTAACCTCACCTTGCAAGCAGAGAACTAGAGAGAACACTTTAGCATCACCTTCCCCCAAGCATGCAATTTCTTTGTGTGCAGTTTTTTCCCCATAAGTGAATATTTGAATGTGCAATTCCCCTATATTGAATTTATGGCACTGCTATCCTCCCCTTTTGTTTACCATCAGTACATTTTTTTGTATTGAATAAATCCCACTGAGTTTGCTGTAGATTCCAATTTCCTTCTTTGGATGTTTCTTCATCTAGTTATCTCCTTGTTTTTCTTCTTTTGTTTCCAAGCTGTTATAATTAGCTTCTTGATTTATCTTTCTGCTAACTCCTTGTTGATCCTTTTCACTCTTTGCTGTTCTTTTAATTCGGGTGCAACTGCTTAAATCTTTCCTTAAACTTTCTAAACAACAGGGCAATATTTCTATTCTTCTTGATGCCTTTCCTCTATGTTTGAAACTTTTCATCTTTCTCTCAGTTTAGTGTATTTTTAAAGGTTTTAATTATTGTTGTAACAGATCAAGAATCAGGGCAGAATCCTACTGGTGCACTGGAGAATTAGATTGACATAGGCATTGGAGGCGGAGGAGAAAATCATGGGTGCCGTGGCAGTGATGGAGGGTAAACTATTTGAGAAATAAACTGCTTGGAAACTCCATCGGTCCTTTCACACTAAACAACTTTACCACTAGGATTCTACTTTAACTGCCGTGGTTCCATCCTAAGGGATCCTGGTTTTGTTAGTTGAGGGAGGGCCATTCAGAATCCACAACCAGAGAGCTCTTCTGGTGCCGTTTCAGATTAAATCAACAGGATTCCATAGGATGTTGCCATGGCAGTTAAAAGGGAATCCTAATCATAGCAACGTGTCATGTGAAAGGGACCTTGATTTGGCCAGAATTCTGTGAGTGCCATACACCAGTGGGTGCACTTTTTCCAAGATCACACACAGGCTTTCCAGATCTCAGAGCACTCCTCTGAATCCCTGGTTTTCCAGGATGACATCCAGGTGGCAGGAAGGGTAATAATAATAATAATAATAATAATAATAATAATAATAATAATAATAATAATAATTTCTATCCCGCCTCTCCCCATGGATCGAGGCGGCAAACAACAATACATTAATTACATTAAAAACATTAAAAAACATACCCAGTCCTCCCCACCCACCAACCCATCTAAAACCAACCCCCTAAAAACACAACAATTAACAATGAACAACAATCAACTGACTATTAAAAGAACAGCAAGACAGTTGGCGGGAGGCGGTGGAAATACTAGTCTGGGGAGGCCTGTTCGAAGAGAGCAGTCTTGACTGCTTTCCTCCAGCAGGCCATTCTATAACTTGGGAGCGATAGAAGAGAAGGCCCTCTGGGTAACCGCAGCCAACCTAGTTCTGACTGGCTGCAGTAAATTCCTCCCAGAGGACTTTAGTGTGCAGGGCGGATTATATGGGAGAAGGCGATCCCACAGGTAGGCTGGCCCCAAGCCATAAAGGGCTTTAAAGGTGATAACCAACACCTTGTACTGTGCCCAGAAACTAATAGGCAGCCAATGTAAGGACTTCAGAATTGGTGTTATGTGGTGAGTTTTAGGTCTACCAGTGACCAGCCTGGCTGCCATATTCTGAACTAATTGAAGTTTCCGGGTTAAGCACATGGGTAGCTCTATGTAGAGCGCATTGCAGAAGTCAAGCTGTGAAGTTACCAGCGCATGCACCACTGTGTTTAGGTGTTCCAGCTCCAGGGAGGGGCACAGCTGGCATATCAGTTGAAGCTGATAGCAGGCACTCCTGGCCGCTGCATCAATTTGAGCTGTCATCTGAAGTGGCGAGTCCAGGAGCACCCCCAAGCTGCGAACACAGTCTTTCAGGGGAAGTGTGACCCCATCTAGAACAGGTTGACAAACCTCCATACCTGGGCTAGGGCCCTTAACAGCGAGTACCTCCATCTTATTTGGATTCAGCTTCAGTCTGTTTTTCCTCATCCAGTCCATTACTGCTTCAAGGTATTCATTCAGAGAGTTAAAGTTCTCTGATTTTTGAACAGCCAGTTCCTGATGGGAGATAAGTCTTCATTCCAATCTTTGTTAAGGGGGGAGCTCAGGTTCACCAAATTCTATGTGGAATCTAAGCATGTCACCTGGTACCTGTTTGCAATATTAGCCAGCCCAACTTCCAAGCTTGCATTTTATCTTAAAAGCAGATCCTTAGCCTTTATGGTAGCTGAGATACAGAAGAAAATGTGGACACACTATTCTGCTCACACTTCTGGGACAATGCAGCAGTTTATTACAGACACTTAGCCTGCTCCTCCTCCCCACTCCCCTGCGTCCACTCATTCCAGAAGAGATGGAATGAAAGCACCAAAGCGAGGCAGGCAGGCAGGGGGTTTAGTGCTCTGCTTTTTGGGATTGTAACTGAGAAGGGTCTGCAGATTAGGGCAGCCTGGAAATAGCAACCAAGCTACCCTATGGCCAAAAGTTCCAATTACAGCTGGACTAGAGCTGTTTTGGTATCTTCTCAGAGGTCCCCAACTGCTTGTTAAAAACTGTGTGTGTGTGTTTGTGTTTGTGTTTGAGGGGAGAGTGTTCCTTATGCTGTCTTGGGAGGTGAACATGTTGGGGTGGAGGCAGACAAGTGGTGAAGATTTTTGGCTGCACAAGTTGGCATTGGATCCTGGCAAGCATTTTAAGTAATTGTGTGTGCTTGTTCATGTGTATGAGTTGATGTGGTGGGTATACATTCATTAAAAAAAAAAGAAAAAAAAGAGTGTTGGGACTCTTATACCACTTTCCCTACTTAAGACAATGATACATACATTAAAGAAAATCAACCTAATGAAAAGCATAGTAATGCAACATTTACAGAGCTTTCTATATAACTAAATATTTGATATTTCTATATCTATAAATATTTATATATAGCTAAATATTTGATTTTTTTATCCCCCCACTTCTTGATAAATCCCAGCCAGACCCTCTTATCCTGCTGCAATTGTGATTTACATGTCTTGTGTGATAAAGCTCTGTGTGTGCAGGTGAAAACCAAGGAGAAAGCAAGCCTCCAAAACCATAATGCATAACATAATGCATGGGGTGTGAGGGGAAGGATGGACTGGCCAAATACTTCATAGGGAAGTTGGTTTTGAGGTCAATTTGCAAGAAGGAAATATTAACATAATGCCTTTTACAGTCAACCAGGAACCATTTCTCTTGCGTTGTAAAGTCTGGTTTCCTGTTCTATGCATAGTTTTTGCATTCTTCTGCCTCTGAGAGAGGTTGCCTTCCCACACCTCTTGACGTGCCTGATGCTTGATGTGTTTGATGTGCCCACAGCACTGTAGTCTCTCTGTAGCAGTTGACTTTCCCCTTTCTCTTGTTTTAGTCAACCAAAACTATTCCCCACCTCTGTCGATTTCCACCTTAAGCACAGTTCAAGTGGGGCTTCAGTTTCCACCTTACCATCCTGGGAATAGGTTCACACTCATCTTCTAATTCATTCTCCTCTATTGCTGCTGGTGAGCTGCATTCCCTACCCTGAGATTTCAGGGGCAAAACCCAAGTACCAGTGTGGCTTTTTTGCCCCTTGGGGAACTAAAGAAGTGTAGTAGTCCCCTGAGACTTTCCTTGACAACCTCGTTCCCTAATGTCACAGGTGACTTGGTGGCCAAAGCTACATTACCAGCCAAGCAAAGCCCATAGCTCAGAAAGCAGAAGGATGGCAGGCTGTGAGAGATGCTTGGAGGAGTGTCCCAAAGCCTGCCCTCTCCATCAGAGTCTAGGTGAATGGTGACGTGCACAGGGAGTTTCTATTGTTAGGAACCTTCAAGCTAACTCCAACTTATGGAGACCCCATCACAGGGTTTTCTTTGCAAGATTTAGTGAAAAAAGGTTTGCCTTTCTCCAAGGCTGAGACAGTATGATTCGCCCAAGGTCACCTGGGGTGTTTCTATGGCTGAGTAGGGTTCAAACCCTGGTTTGCCATAGACCTGGTCCAATGCTCAAACCATTTTAGCATACTGACTCTTGGTTTCTATTACCCCTCCCCACCAAAATAGCCCAATAAAGAGTTTGCCAATCATTCAAAATCATCCCCGTAGTCTTAGGAGAGCATAGCAGAGTGAAAAGGCTGGGATGCATTTATTCTTCTGCAAGCATTTTAAAAATGCTCAGTACCAGCAAACTGTTCACATTACATGATGGAATCATAACAACGTAACAACTTCATGCTAACATTACATGATTCAGCAAGAACCATTACACAACATTAAAATGTAACTTTTTCTATCTCCTCTCTTTTCCCCCCCTGCAGGCTCATGTTAGCTGCAGGCACTATGTAGCCTGTTTACATTTGTCCCACCAACACATTTTATCTGACAGAGGGAGTGCAGCATACTGTTTGGAAATGCCCTAGGGGAATTGGAGGAGGGGGATACCCTTGCTCTCTCCTCCTTTTGGTTCCTGCATCCCACTAGCTGCAAGCTCTCCCCTCAACAAGTAAATTGGGATTCACCCAATTGCCTTCTGCCCTAGTCTGAGGGTCATAGAATCATAAAATCATAGATGGGAAGGGGCCCCATGGGCCACCAGGTACAAACCCCTGCTCAAGGCAGGATCTCCAGCAAGACCATCCCCAGCAGAGAACTGTTCAGGCTCTTTTTGAAGACTTCCAGAGAAGGAGCCTCCTCTGGGCACCTCTCTGGGCAATTACTCCCAGTGCCAAACTGTTCTCAGTGAATGAGAGTGAGCCAGAGAGAAAAAGATTTGGAGACATTTTTTCCATCCTGGAGGAAAAACAGCTCTTGTACTCTTGTCTTATGCTGGTGAATGGGGTGCTACAGGATGTTTCCTGCCCACTCTCACCAATAATTCGCAGTACAAATTGTGCTTCTGATTGTTGCACTGTAGCTCACTGGTGCAGGGAGGCTGGAAACATCATCTTGCAGTTCCCCAATGACCAGCAGAAAAGAACATTGTTGCTTGGTGTGGGTGGTTGAGGAACAGGAACATGATCGTAAAAATGAATACTGAACAGTTATGAATGCGTATGTCTAGCTTGACACAGACAAAGAAATAAGTAAGCCTTCTGCTTTGAGCTGCTCCTTGCTCTGCAGCAGGTCTTCCATCCCTATTGCATAATGAGTAACGGTTCATTGTGGATTGTGTATACCTCCCCACCCAATTTGCCTTAATCTGACTGCAGACTTCCTGTCTATCTCTTATCAGATGGATCCAGCTTTCATGGGATGCCCAGTGAAAACACTGCATGTCTAATGCAATTGTGCTTGGGAATGTCACAAACAATCTGCTGGCCATTTGCTCCAAGTCAGGATTTTAAAAACACGTGCAGACAGCTCTTTTCACAAGAATTTACAAATTTTATTTACACAATTGTACCACCACAATTTACAAATTTTATTTACACAATCATACCACCACAATACCAACATGATCTTAACATGATACAGTGCAACAATAAACATTGCACAACTCAACACTAAGATGTAGAAGCGTCATCTCCCTTTGCTTCTTGTGGGACACTTATTCTTCATAAACATATTCAGAAGTGTAGAAAACAAATTGCCTGATATTACAATCCTGGATACAGAGGACTATACAACGTTAAATTACAATTCACATAATGGTTGAAGTCAGACATTAGAACATTAAAATCAAACATTCTGGTTGCTTCTCTCTTCTTGGTCATTACAGGCTCTAGTTAGTAAAGCACGATGGTCCACCAAAATTCACTTCAAAAACTGCCAAGCAGCATACGTGGCATTGCTTTTCTCCTCCTCCTGTTCTACCCCAGCAGTCAAACCTCCAGCTGAGTTCCCATGGGGAAGACACAGAGGGGACTGCCAAGTTGTGACCCAGGGAACTCTCTTCCTCTTTTTTAAAAAAATTCTTTTTTTCCTTTTATTATTAGTCACATGCTTAGCATACAGTAATATATACTATATTACAATGTTATTCTTGGAAATTACAGCATTCTCTCTTCCCCACCTCTTTAACAAAGGATAGGGTTCTGAACTGTCACTCTGTCTCTACTTTGACTGCACCCATTCTGTACTTTGACTCTTAACAACACAGACTGATTTAACTGCTGCTTAATTGTCAACTGATCTTAACAACAACTTCTCAAATATGCTAAGCATACTTTTAAATTAATTGGTGAGTTTTAATGAAGATAGAGGTATTATTATAAATTCTGTTTTACGTTTAATTTAAATTTAAATTATTTTAAATCTTGAAATCTGCTGTCTGCCTTGTCTTTCAAGTCAGTCATCATATTTAAGAAGTCGCAGTCAAACTGGGAATGCTTTTCTCTGCTACTCTGCTAATACAGAGTTCTCATAGGATTAATCACCTGGGTAACTCTCACCTCCCAACAGTTATTACAAGGAATTTTTTTTTTCTAACAACAATTGCTTTTTCAACCTATCGAACCTCCCTACCCCCCAAACAGCTGACAGAGAATCTAGACCCCATTTGTATCAAAAAACTTTTTCAGAGATATGGGATATAACCTTAATCAAATTTATCACATATTCATACTCCGATTTTTCTTTTACTTTCTCAATCACCATTTTCCAGCTATCACTCCATGATTCTTTACTATATTGTCCACTATACTTTAACCTTCTTCCCTAATAAAGTCAAATAATGTAGCTTCTTTTATATATTTTAACAAATAAAACTCACTACACTTTGATTTCTTTTTCCATCCTAAAGCAATAACAGCACGAGCAGCTTTTAAAATTTGTTTTGTTACATAACTTTCATTCTTATTTAAATCTGTTATCCCTAAGTTGAGCATTAAACAATTTCCTTTTACTTATTTGAACCTCTCTCCCTGTTATTGTATTTGTTTCTTAACTTCTTTCCAAAATTCCTGAATAAATGAACACTCCTACTACATGTGTATATAAATACCTTTAGCACCACATCCATGCCAACATTTTGGTGAGAAATTGCCATTTATATATGCCATTTGATGGGGTGTTCTGTGCCATCTACCAATAATTTTTATTTGTGCAGCATTTCTACTTCTTTTATTAAATTTTGCCTATATAAACTTTTATTTTTTTAAATTCCAGTTACAATATCTGTACATTTACCTCTCATCACTGCCTTAAATGTTTTTACATATATCCAGTATCATTTAATTGAACATAATTTTTATTTTCTTTACTAATCCCTTTTTTATTTTCTTCTTCCATAATAACAGTAGGATCAAAAATCTTCTTTTTAAACCTCTTAATTCCTAATCCTTCTTCATTGATATATAATGGAGTATGATCTGAAAGCCAAATTCTTCCTGTCCAGTATCGCTTATTTTCATAATATTATCCTTTTTAACTAAAGAATCTATGTGGGTAAATTTTTTAAATCTGACAGAGTAAAAGGTATTTTCATAATTATTATTACCTGCACTTTCATAACCCTCCATTACATTCCATGTCCCCAAGTTAATATTAACACTCTTATTTTTTCCTAATATCACCTTCTCCACTTTTTTATTGAAAATTTCCACCCACAAATAAATCCCCTTCATAAAATTCCTCTAAAATGTTAACATATTATTTATAAATTTACCTTGATTTTTGTTTGGGCCATAAATGCAGGCAAAAGTAACCATAGTCTTCCCTATTTTACCTTTCACAAGAATGTACCTCACTTCATCATCTCTCTTGATTTTATTAACTTGAAAATTAACTTTATCCTTCATCAATATGGATATTCCCCAAGCTTTATTTGTATCTCTCTTCCTCTTGACCCCTCCAGTTCCTCTGAGAGATGTTTCTCCTGCCGCTGTCCCCTCATGTGTCTCATCCTCCTCCTGGCCACTGGTTTCTATCTTCCCTGGAAAGAAAACTGTTGGTTTATGCAGTAAGGAAGGGGATGCATGAAGCAGGAAAAGAGGTGGGAAGAAAGCAAGGTGGTGCCATCAGGGCCAAGGACAGATGGAAGTTGCCATGAAGACAGATGTCTCTTGGTGGCAACCCAGCAACCCAGCAACCCTGCACTCTGAGATGGGTGCTTCCTTCCTTCCCTATGCTGGCCTGTAGAGAGGATCAGGAAGACCAGGCTGCATACCTGTAACTGTGGTTCTCCAAATGGTCATCTGTGAACTCATGCAAATGGGGTCAGCTGTACCAGGACAGCACACTATTCACCACTTTCTAGAGTCTGCTGACAAGTATTGTGGTGGAAACTCAGCCCCATTCCCTGAGGCTATATAGCCACCTTCCCGCCAAAACCCTCAGTTCTATGGCCACCTAAAGGCAGCAGTCAAAGTACCAACAGCAGCAGCAGGACACAAGGAGGGGAGGATAGGTGGGGCTATGTGAGTTCACAGATGACAACTCAAAGAACCACAATTACAGGTAAGCAACTTCTTCGTCTTCTTCATGGTCTCTGTGACTCACACAAATGGGAGACTAGTGAGCTGCTAACCATAGAAGGTGGGAATGTCATGTGAGAAGAAAACAACACCGGCCTTCCAAACACATCTCTTGACCTATTGTCCAATCTGTAGTGAGAGATGAAGGTGGAAGGCTGTGACCATGTAGCAGCTCTGCAGATCTCATGCAGTGGCACCCCTTGGAGGAACATTGTGAAAGCATCCCAAGGCCTGGTGGAGTGGCTTCTCAGTTGAGTAGGGGGCTGCTTGCCAGTCAGTTCCTAAGAAAGACAAATGGTGGATGCCACCCATTTGGACAGTCTCTGGGCCAACACCACTTATTCTTTCTTGGTAGAGGAATAGCAGAGGAAGAGTCTCCCAGAGTTCTTGAAGAGAGCTGTGCACTGGACATAAAAGACTAGAGCATGTCTGACATCAAGGCAATGAAGATTGTGCTGTAAGTCTGAAATTGGGTTCTGCATGAAGGCAGGAAGTACAATGTCTTGATTCAGATGAAAAGATTAAACAACTTTAGGAAGGATGTCTGGACAAAGCACCTTTTCTTTATGAAAGCGAAAATAGGGCTGGTCCCCTCTCAGTGCACAGAACTGACCTGCCCTCCTAGGCAAGGTGATGGTTACCAAGAAGGCTGTTTTCCACAATAGAAACCAGATGTTACAGGTAACTGTGAATTCAAAAGGCCTCTTGGAGAGCTGAGACAGGACAAGCTGCAAATTCCATGATGCTTTTGGAGGTGAAACAGGAGAATGGAGATTCTTATAACCCTTCAAGAATTTCTTGACAATCCTTCCCCTCGAATGGCGGATGCGAGTGGCAGCTCGGAGTGAAGCTCCGTAATGGAGCGACCCCGGGCTGCCTCCCGCTGGAATCCAGCCGCCTCTTTTGTCACCTGGAGGTGGCTAAAGACCCCCCCGGTACAGGGGGTCCGGAAGCGGTCCGAAGGGGACCCCATAACTGGTGTGCAGCTCTGCTCTGCCCGGATGGGAGAGCAGCAGGCATCAGGGGGTCAAAGGACCTTGACAACGGATCCAGAGGGACGCTGCAGGAGCGGCACAAGCACCGCCGAACGAGTTTTTTAAAAGAAGCAACAATGAAACTACCAAAGAAAGAAAACTTTAACCTGTCTCATTCCCTGCTTCCGTGAAAACCACAGCGATTATGGCTTGCTACGGGGTGCAGGAGCGATGGGAGAAGGACCCGGAGAAGTAAAGCTAGCAGCGTGAGTTTTGGCTTTATGACTGTAAGAACTCAGAGTTTCTTAAAGGGGCGGCTGACATTGAGGGAAAGAGATTGGGAAGATGTGGAGGAATGAGCTGTTTGTTCCTTTAAATTTCTGGACTTTAAATTTTTCTGACTTTTAAATATCTTAAATTGGCGTAATAAGACTGTTTACAAAATTGGGCATTTTTAACAATTATTATAATTCAGATAATGGAAGAAAGAGTTTGGACTGGGCAATGCAAATAAATAATGATGCGAGTTTTGAGCTTCAGGACCAGGACTGATAAATTTTGAAATTATGAAGACATGAGAGCACCCTCCTGCTTCTTCTTTTTTGATCCTTGATTGTTGTGAATATAAGAGTGAGTTGGTAATAAGACTTAGAATCGGAGGCTACAAAGTGTATATCCCCCTGGAATAAGTGACTTTGCATATGGGAAAGCTACTACAAATGGAAAAGAACAGGATGAACTGCGGTCCCACTCATGATGGCGAGGCATCTTGGAACTCTAAAGCGACAATAACAGACGTTGAAATATATTAAACATTTGAGATGAGTTCTGGGATGTGCTAGAAGTGTGTGGGGAAGTAAAGCAAAGCAGTTAACTTGGGTAAAAAAAAAGGGGGGCTTTATAGTATGGAAACGTGTACTAGTTCAATGAGATATTTTAACAAGGAACAGTTGAAAGAGAGTGGGGAGTCTATGTTGGGCATTTGTAATCCTATCCCGAATGGCAGGGAGGTTCGGAACTTAAAAATGACAATAAGAGTTCAGAAATAGATTTATGAAGTGTTCTGGGCTATAGTCTTGCCGATGGGGTAGGGAAAGAGGGAAGCATTAGAAAAAACAATTGTTTTTTTTGTTTTTTTTTTGTCTGTTGTTTGTGAGTTGTGCATGGACTCCCTGGATATTATGGCTACGGATCAGCGACACAAGGTCAATGTTATGAAACAGACTCTCTCCCTATTTGGCCATCCGGAAGTAAAGCGGCGACGAGATGACAGGAAAAAAAACAAACAAACTGCAAGTGAACTCTGGGTAGCTGGGTTGGGAAAGGAGGGAAAAGGAAAGGAAAGGAATGATTTTTGGTGGTAGATGACATATACAGATGAATGTAAACTACTTAAGCAGCAAGTAAGGGTAAAGGGGGTTATAGAATGGATATGTGTATTTGTTTAATAAGATATCTGAATGGTATGAAAGATGTTGGGGAGTCAGCTTTGGGTGTAACCCCATGTATGGGGGTGGGATGGCTCAGAGCTTTCAAGCGACAATAAGAGTACATAGAAATATCTTGAGAACATTTTGAGGAGAGTTCTGGGCTAAAGTCTCATCTCTGGACGAGGGGCGGAGGTTTGTGGTCTGGGTTCGGATACCCTGGGAAGCTATGGATGTAGAGGACGTGAATGGGAAGTGGGAGGGAACTCGTTTGCAGCTTTGCTTTCCCCCATTCCTGGGGGTGAACCGGCCTATACTCGCAAGCGACGATAAGCGACAAGGGAATAATGAATATGAGTTGGGCCGGGGAATCCCATAGGGGAGGGGGGAAAGAAGAGGAGTTAAGATGTGAGGTCCTGATTGAAATGAAAGAACAGATATTTTAAATAGTTCAATAGAATATATAAAAACCCATATTAATAAATTAGAATATGTTAAAGATAGGAAAAGTGAGCAAGAGGCAATAGTAAAACAGCTCAGAATGTTGGTAATATAGTATTACATTCTAAAGGTAAACAGGGAGGAAGAAGGAAGGTCAGAATCGCGTATTAACTGGGAATCTATCAGTGGACAGGACATATTAAGGAGCGTTGAATGTCAATTAGAAAACATGTATACATCAGGGAAAAACATGTGAAAAGCTAGCTCTAGCAGGGGGAATAACAATGTAATGTGGTTCGGGAATGAGATCGTGTGGGCTTTGGGGGGCGGGGACTGAGACAGGATGGAAGAACATAAATATTTCATGATAAGATTTGATATAAAAAATTGTTTGTTTTATATTTGGAAACTAATAAAAATTATTATATATATAAAAAAGAATTTCTTGACAATGTAACCTTGAGAATTGGGGGGTCCTGGGAGCGGCGCCCAGATTGCCAAATAAAATACCGAATTTGGGGAAAATTAGCTGGAACACTTTTTTGGCTAGCAAGAGGCAGGGTAACGTTGTAAGGATCTTTAAAACCCAGTGTTTAGGGCTTCAGGTCAGGGAATGGGCACACAAGTTTAAAGTAACCAAAAATAACAGTTTATTGGGAAGTAACAGAAAATAAGCAACACACACACACTAACTAACTAGGAGACAGAATTGGGGAGTCTTAGGGTAGGCAATAAGACATCTGGTCTCGTTGTCCTGGAGAAATGAAGAGATGGGGTGTAGGGGGAGAGAGCTCAGCGTGGCGGGCTGAGGGGAGGTTCCTTAGAAGGCCAGCAGCAGGGCAGGATAGCAATCCAAGGTAGTCCGAAGACTGCTTGAAAGTGAGGGGTTTTTATAGGAGAGTTTGTGCCTTTCGGCTATGGCAGACCAGGGGAGAACAAAAGGAGTTTTGGCGCTGGACAAAGGATTTAGAAAAGGTCCAGTTTAACATGATGAGCTTAACGCTTGATGATAATAGTATAGCCAATATGTAAATGCCTTGTTTACCGGGCTAGCTCTGCTGAGAGCTACGCAGCTATTGTGAAGTTGCACGTGGAAAGTTCCCTGAAGCTGGAGGCAAAGCTTAGATCGCTGGTCTCAAAAGAGATTGGAATGTGAAAGCAATTAGTGGCTGCACTCATGTCCGTGCTTGTCCGGAGAACTCACACGGAGAACTCACAAACACGTGGAGTGAGGTGACTGAGAGCTGGTCCAGCTAAGGCCGAATTGTTTGATATCAAAATGATATCTGGGGGCCCTCACCCAAGGTGCCAAACCGGAAGTAACAACAAGAGGGTTCAAAAAGCAGGAAGGGTTCTCTTGTCTTTGCATGTACCAAAATATCGCTGAGAGGTAGCATTTCATGGAGGAGAGAGAAAGTTCTTTCTCTGATAGTGAACCAAGAAAATCCAGAATATCTATGGTTCAGATGCCTTTTAGTAGAAGAAAATGAACAAATTTGGATCATTTATATCAGTATGCATGCCTGGTGGATGGCTTTAGCGCTGCCTCAACAATGCACTTCACAGCTCGAGGAAGCAAAGTTAAGAAAGTAGGTTCCATGGCATGAGCTTGAGTGATAAGATGTTTGGATGTTTTACCCTGCCCTTGTGGATGGGGAGCAGGTTTGGTCTGGAGGGAAGCCTCCAATACTGACCTTAAGAAAAGTTCATGAGAGGGTGAACTATGCTTGCTTTGGCCACCATGGGGTGATCAGAACAGCCTTGGTCCTGTTGAATCTTTGCCAGCACCTTCATGATAAGATGGAAGGCAGAAAAATGTAAATGACAGGCCTGTCCAGCTGTACAGGAATGTATCTCCCAGCAACCCGTTGTTCCTGGAACAGAAGATGATGCACTGTTTGTTGTGGGGAGGCACGAAGCAGTCTACCAGAGGAGTCCTCAGTCCTTGAAGAGCTGTTTCAGGTGGCAGCGTGCAGTTTCTATTTGTGACAGGCCAAGGGAGTGTGATTGAACTTGTCCATCAGGACGTTCTCCTTGCTGGGAAGGTGAATCACTGAAAGTTGAGACTTGGGGCCTGTGAGTACTTTAGACACAGGTAGCTATTGTTGCTGGGGTGTTTCCCATGGTGTTTCTCAAGATGTATGATGAGATGTGATGTCTTTAGATCTCTTCTCCTTATGTTTCTTAGAAGAGATCAGTGGAATGGACTTCCCGGCATATAAGGGGCCTGCTCCATTCTGTGGACACTGGTCAGTCTGAATCCTGAGAGGTACAGCTTTGCTGAGGCCTATGTTGAGGATGAGATGGAGGTGCCTCTTGCTCTGGTTTGGACTGTACCGAGGTGGAAGGTTACAGCATGGATGGTTCCAAAGCAAAGGGGATTCAAGGCTCAGTCTGTTTCTTGTTCCTTGAATGGGGAACTGGTAGAAGAAAAGGGATGGACGACTGTGTGTACTCCTCTCCCTCTTTTCTGGCACCATCCTCTTGGGAGATCTGAAAGGAAACCCCATTATTTAGCGTCATTCATGTCAAGGTCTTTCTCTGAGGGGAAATCAATCCATGGGACAAATTTAGGGAAGCTATTGAGATTCTGAGCAGTGCTCAGTTATGATCAGAAACTCAGTCCTCTCAGTTTCGAGTCAAGAATGGATTACTATCCACTGGATTACTACTGGTAATCCAAGAAGATTACTATCTCTGCAAATGGTTAAAGCAACCCAAACCCTCAAATTCTTTACTTGTAAAGTACAAAGGATTTTGTGAATATTGATTAGAACCCCAATAAAATGAAAGTTGCAATCTCCTCTGGCCAAAATCAGAGGAGAAATTCTCACCATGAAAAGGACCATCTTGTACTGATGATCTTCATTTTCTTTCTACCCAAAACATAAAATAATTTTCTGAATGATACTGAAATATTTAAAAAACTGATAGAAATGAAACTCCGCCTGCACTTGCCACATTCAATAGCTACAGTTCTTCTGAGCATGGAAAAGCCCATCTTGGACATGCCTGCTTTATAGCTTCCTTGCTGAAGGTGGGGGGAAAGGAGTATAGAGTCTCATGTCTGGCCCTTCAAGAAGGCTAGAAACTCCCTTGGCCATTTCTCCACCCACCCCTCTCCTAATTGCCCAGCTTACTTGGGAGGCAGGTAGTCGTTCTCCTAGTTCCCACTGGTCCACTCCTTCTCCAGCTTGGTGACTTCAATGAAGAGGTTTACCAAGGCAAGGAGGAAGTATGGGAACCAAACCTCCAGCCTCTAGACATCAGTGATGCAGGCAACTATCCTCCCAATGGCTCTGGTCACCTTTTCCTGAGGAGAGAAGGAGGTTGGGGCCTCAACAAGAGGAAGACTCTTGTGGATAGTCAGGAAAGAAGAAGGATCATCCTCTCCTTTCTCAGCCCCCAAAGACAAGGGAGGATGGGAAAGGAATATAGCTGTCCTAAGGGAATATGACTGTCCTAGGAACTCTTTGGAGGTCTTCATCTCCCTCACTGGTCTTTCCTCTTCCCCATATGGTGTGGCTTCCTTGCTATCTGGAAGACAGTAGAGGATCAGGTGAGGGGAATGGGTGGTCCCATACAGCTGAGACTCTTTCTGGGTGATGAGGTCCTTACCATGGCTACCTCAAAAAGAGAACCAAGCTGCTCCTCCATCTCCTGGGGCAGTCAAGGGCCCTCCTTCACCTTGGCCAGGAACAGGTCCAGTGCCACATCCAAGCTGCAATAGGGTGAGTTGAGGACAGCGCACATCAACTCACCACAGGGCCTGTGAAGAGAAACAGGGAATGAGAAGGAAATCACCCCCTTGCTTGCTTTCCAGTCCCACAGAGGAAATGTTCAGGGCCTCAGGGATGATGCACAGAACTGGAAACTCCTTGGGGCAGAACAAGATACAGTCTTCCTACCTCTCAGGAGACTCCAAAAAGTGTTCAGTGGCCAACTGCAAGTGCCTCTAGGCCACATAATCCACTGACTGGGTGGCCTCTCCAGAGCAGGGACTGGAGACCAGCTGGCACAGGTGATGAAGAAACTCCTTGGACTGCTAGAATGGAAAAAGAGGAAATCATGGCACCTGCAAGGAGCCCTGCAAAGGCTTCCAGGTGATGAAAGGAAATGGAAAGGGGATGGGACAATGAAGGTGGTGGAGATGTGCAGGGAAAGACAGGTCCTTTGCCTGAATTTAGTTGGTCCCAATCAAGAGATACACATTCTTGTATGAAATCCTAATTTCATCCTCTAGCACCACATACAGGATCCCAGGGGAAAACTTGGGTCTCTGAATTTAGAAGCTTGCTGATTCTGGGAGATGAATGTTAGTATCCCAGGACACCGATGGGGCTGCATTCAAGTTCTCTCCAGGCTTAGGTCAGATCAGATCACCAGATGACAATGTGAGCGGAAAGGTCAAAACCATCTCACTAGAGCATTCTACCTCAAGAAACGATTTCTCCTAGACAAATCTGCCACTAAAGAGGTCTCTAGAAGAGGCACCTTCCCCACATCCTGATGAGGGAGTTTTGGATGATGCCATATTAGTGGTAGTCTCAGGCTTTACCCTGGGGAACTCTATGCCTTGCCTTCTCTGGCTCTAAAGAGGACCACCAGCAAGGATTGAAGGCCACTTCTTTCTCTTTCTCCAGGCCCAGGGAGCTGGGTAGAGAGACACAGGGATATGAGATGGAATTGAGATTGGCAGCCTTCTGATGCCAGGGAAAGGCAGGAACCTGAGGGGAGCCAAAGGACAAGAGATCCCTTCTGAATAAGGCCAAGAGTTCATCTAGGCCTGGGGTGGGCAGTTCCAGATGTTTCTGGCTCTGTGGGATCAAGGCAGGGAGGGGAAATCACAGGGTGGGTGGCAACAGTCATTCCTTCCAGTAGAGAAGAAAATACCTGGATGAACTGGAAAAAGGGTCCCACTCCTCATCCTCCAGGCTGCTGACTTCATCCAAGATATTGTCTTCTGAATACTAGGAAAGACAGTTGTGGGGAAAGAATGAAATGGTGGGACTTCCCTTTCCTCATGGGGTACAAGGGGGCTGGAAAGCTCATCAGATGCAACAAGAAGAGTGAGGCAGAGAAGGAAGCCCAAGCTATATAAAAGAGGAGCAAAGGGATGGCATGAAGAGGCAACACAAAATGGAACCATTGACTGGAGGCAGAGCACAGGGAGAGGGGAGGCCAGCATCAATGAAGGAGAGGGAGTTGAGCCTTTCATTCTCATTATTGTTAGATTTCTGTTCTTATTTCTCCCAAGAATCTAAACTGAAGATGCCCCCAAGAAGAGTGAGGGAAGTCCTTTGGAGGTGGCAGCAGTGGTGGCAGCATCCCAGTCCACCTCATGCTTCCCCCTGCCTTTCCCCTCCCTCTTTATCACCCAGCCTGGATCTCTGACATCTTGTAACTGGCAAAGGGCTCATCAGGTGGGATGAGGGAATTCATCCTTGATAGAAGGTCAAGGTCGATACTTGAGCAGCCAATCCTCTCTGCTCCTGATTGGGGAAAGGAAATGGGTGGGTGCCATCTTGTCATTTGGCTCAAGCAGCAAAAAGTCCTGGGATGGTTCTGATTCTGAATACATTTCCTTAAAGGAGGAGAGAGGGGAAAATCCCAACCTTTCCCCTTTCTAGCCCCCTTCCCTTCCTCACCCACAGGTTGAATGAGTCTGCCACACTGTAGATGAAGCTGTTTCTTGGTGTATTCTGCACCCTGACAGCAGAAACAATCAACAATCCAAAGGTCAGAATGAGTACTCATCTACAGAGTCCTCACCACTCTCTGTCACTCAAATCTAGCCCACCAAGTCAACCATGACCAGCCCAATCCCAAAAGGAAACTGGCGAGCACCCTCAGAAAAAGACAGTGTCCAAAAGATTTCTCCCTGATCCCCAGTCCACGGCCTCTATTGGCCCACTGAGAGAGCCACTACTTTTGGAGATGGAAGTTCTACTTAGATATAGGTTAGTTCGAAAATAGCCCAGAAAAAATTAGGGGAAAAAACTTCAAGCTTCCAAAAAACAAAAAAACCACCAAGAGAGAGAGAGAGAGAGAGAGAGAGAGAGAGAGAGAGTTTCAAAATTTCCAGGAGTTTGACATCTTTCAATTACATTGGTTGCCTTACTTGCTGACTTACTTCCCACAGTGGTCAGGCAGATGAGGCATTGCCCTTTGGAAAGCATAATAACGTGCCTGCTCTCTTTCCATTTTGGGGGTGAGAAAGGGAGCAAAAATAATTTCAACAGTTGCCCTGATACCTCCCTGCCTAAGGGTAAATCTGCCTAAATTTGGGGGGATGGGTCTCTCCATTATCATAGGTTGTTCTATGCTCTAAATTTCTAGGACCACAGCCTCCCCCAGCAATGGAAAAAAAGTACCTGTCCAATTTGGTGTTCAGGACCTCTTCCTCTTCCCTTGGGTTGCCAGCCTCCTCTTCTTCTCATGAGTGGCTGATCTCCTCCTCTCCCAGCTTGCTGACTGGCTCCTCTTCCCTTGGGTTGCTGAGTCCTGAGGGTGTATCCACCACTGCCATGGAACCCTGACAAGAGAAAAGAAGAATGAACCTAATACTTGGATGCTTTTCCACAAATGAACTTTGTCCTCTCCAGCAATCCTTCATTCAGGAATCTTGAAGTCCACCAGATATTGGGCCTTTTTACACGTTACCTTTTCTCACTGCCATCGTGCAGGGATCATGCAAAAAGCCTCTTGTGGGAAGGAACTGCATCCCCTGCACTTCCCTCTGCACCAGCTCCGTGCTGGATGGATGGAAGTGCAATAGCTCCACCCCTTCCTTCCACAGCACAGCCGGGAACTTTCCAGACCGTGCTGAGGGAGGAAGCACAGCCATCGTGCTTCCGAAGGTTCCGCATGCTACATAAGTGCAGGAGGGATGCGGGAGGAATGCACAATTGTGGGACATTTTTGGTAAAAGGCCAAAAATGATATAATCCACGATTGATGCAGGAGCGCTACGTGATCGTGAGATTGGCCATTTCCACACTATGCTGTTATATCATGATTATTCCACTATCAACATCCTATGGAATCCAGCCAGCCCCTCCCCAAACTGCAAACCCCAGGATTCCATAGGATGTTGATAGTGGAATAATCGCGCTATAACAGCGTAGTGCGGAAATGGCCATTGTCATGGGGAATCGTCCTTGCGATTTTGCAGCGCCCCCAGGGCTATTTCGTGTGGGAAATGGCGTGCAAAAGGGCCAGTGTCAGAGTGCAACTCCCAGCATTCCTCACCACTGGGTAGCCTGCCAGGGGTCTTGGAACTGACAATTCAACAGAATCTGATGGCTGCAGGATCCCCAGCATTGCTTGGAACCAAGGGAAGCCTCTTCAGCTAAGGGGCCCCTAGGATCTCAATGGGAAAAAGTCCTCTACTCTTGGATGCCTGTCACTGGGTTGGCACAGCTCTTACTAGGGAGGGGAGAGCAAATGGAGGGATGGAGAAGTGGGAAAGAGGCTTCAGTCTTTCTCCCATGGGTGACTAGAGTTCCCATAGGAAATTCTACCCACAATCCAGGTCCTGTCGGTACAGATTTTGATAGGTATGCTTTCTACAAGCTTCTGGCATCTGTAAGGGATGGAAGAAAAGGTGGCTGGAGAAGGATGAAGTAGAAGAATTGAGGACTAGAGGATCAAAGGGTTTGTCCCATTTGAGATCTATTTCTTCCTGGCCTTCTCCTTCCCAAAGCTGCTTTGCAGAGGAAGAGCATGGATTCTTTGCCACTTGACCACAGAATGTGGCCTATTCTCAGGACACTACCAGGCACTCTGCAGTGAGTGTGGGATAGGAGACAAAGGGAGGGAATAAAAAGACAACTTCCTTCATGGATCAGAGAGATTCTGCTTCCTTACCCATGAGGTGTCAACCTTCTCCTCTGTGTACATGTGACAGGGGGACTCTCCCCAAGGCAGGCTTCCTGTGGCTCTGGAAATCTGAAATGGGGGCAGGAAAAGGCCAAGAAATGAAAGAGCTTCAAACAATCCACCTCAGTGGATGAGACCAAGGATCCAGCAGTTCCCTCCAACTGTGGCCAGACTGATAGTTTAGGAAGTCCACAGGTGGGCATGTGGGCATCCTTCTTCTCCACTCATTTGGTTCCAACCAAGGAATTCAACTGCACTGAATTTTCTAAAGGCAGGCAAGAGATTCTCAGGGGTTCTGGGTCCCTGAAAGTCAAAGTGAAGTCAGCCCTAGGGGGCATCCAGGATTTCAATGTTTCCAGTCCAGGGTTTATTTATTAGAAGTTTGGAGAGAGAAGGCAACCAGGTCCTGCCGTGGTCCTGGGGTTGTCCATCCTACCTCCCTATTTTGGCCTCCTAAGAAAGCAGGATCACAGAGAACCCCAGAGCTCCTTTTCCTATTAGGTTTGAATTTGGCATCACCTGGGTCTCTCCCTAACAGGATGGCTTCCTGGTACACAAGGATACTGGGGGCTTCCTGTTTTGCCATGACCTTATTTTTTCTTTATGCCATACAGTAAAAAAAAGTCTGAATATAAATTACAGGATATTATTTGTCAGGAATGATATCTTCCCAGAAACTGTTCATGTCCCAATGGCAGGTAAAGCAGAGGTGTACATGCAGATTGAGTGACAGGAGTGGCTTGTGAAGTGGAGATGGAATTGCATTGTGGGTAGTGATTGGCTGAGGAAGGAGAGTCCTTTATGAAGTTGGGTATGCATATTCAGATTGAATGGTTGGCAGGAGTGGATTGTGAGGTGGAGAATGGTTTTGCATGTGGGTGGTGATTGGCTGAAGGAGTGAGAAGAGGAAGGGGCTGTAGTGAGAGTGAGGACGGGAGGGGCCAGCACCCTTTTTCTGCTCCTCAACACACTCTTCAGGATTTGAACTCCAATCTGCAGTACTGAAAAGTCTTGTTGATAAGTTAGGGGCCAAAGTGTAGAGACAGACCCTCCCTTTCATTACTACAGATCCTAGTCACCTCTGTTGGGGCCCGTTGCCTTCCCTGGTTGATGGAACATGTAGGTCTTGTGTGGGGATGGAAATGGAGGACCTACCCTGGAAGGCAATGGGAGGTTGGAGGGAGCTTACCTTGAAGGAACCATAGGAACCTTCTCTCGGTTGGGTTCCATGCAGCAGATAACTGGACGTCTCTTCCAGAGCTTCTGGAAAGGAGACAAAAAAGGGGGATATCTCAGAGGAAGGAGAAGGGCTTCCTGGCTTACTGATCGCTGGACTGCCCCAAAGGAGCCTGAAAGGAGGAAAAGAGTCCAAATGAGCAAGAGGGTGGACCCCCTCCAATGACCCTCTTCTTCTCCTCTGTGGCCAGCAGCAGGAAGGGGGAGGATTACCACTTACTCTGAACCGCCTGGCCAGGGCCATCATGCTAAGAAGGCAATGAAGAGCTCTGCAGCAGGCAGACAAGAGCAGAGGCAGCAGCAAATGGGACCCCTGGTGGAAGCAACCCACGAGAGCCTCTGTCTGCAGCCACATCCTGCAAGGCAATGGCAGCTTCAGTTGGGCTTGGAAACACCTTGTCTCCAGGGCGACCGTGGAAAGACACAAAGCCTTTGAATCCTTGCAGAAAGAGAACCTTTTGGAAGGAAAAAAAAAAAAGCAGGGAGCCTCTGCTGGGGAGGGCTGAGTAGGCAGGGTTGCCAGAAGCACTTCTGGCCCTGCTCTACTGCCTTGAAAGGTAGACAGAAGCTCCAAGATGGGGGCACTGGCTCTCACAGAATGAAATAGGCTCTCTGAGGGCTCTACTAGACATTTTTTTTTAAAAAAAAAAATTAAATTGATATTCTATTATCACTATAACATCACCTGATCCCCACAATTCAGTTAAGGCACACAGCTATACATCAAATTAGAAGATGCTGAAAGAATTGCCTTACTCATTCAGACAACAAAACTTCAATGCCTTTGAAAATCCAACTTTATCTTTCCCCCCGCTCAATACTGTAACTCCAAATCTTGATCAAATTCTGGTTTTTTTCCTCAGTCAAAGCTACTTGCTATACCTTATTGTACCTGGTCGTCAGAGATATTTCCTTTAAATCTTTCCAAAAATTAAGGGATGCTGGCAGCAACTGACAATCAATTAAATATCTGTGAGACACTTTTCTATTGACTCTTTGAAATAAAGCACAGGAGGGCAAAAACCTTTGGAATCTTTGCAGGATGGTGCTTTGTAATATCATTTATTTCAGAGAAGAATGCATTCCAGAATTTAGGTGCCTTACTACAGAACCACCTTAAATCTTGACAGGAACCTTTCATTTTACAGCCTTGCTAGCAAAGAAGGGAAAGTGTGAGGTCTGTGTGTAAGAGCTGCAATAGAGGTAGATGGCATCTATTTAAAAACTAATGTGTTTTCCCTTATTGAAATAGATCAACTTTTGAAAGGGAATTTACTATCTCCTTTTTCCTTATATAGGAAAATATTCCAGTCAGTGTCCCATGCCCTTCTGAGACCAACTGAAACCCCATATTAAAGTCAATTAAACTATTAGCTATCCAAATCCCATCACATCTTTTCATCCACCACCACAATCATCCCTCACATCTAACAAAATTTTAAAGGTGATCTCCCATGAGGTTTGAGTATGTGGTTGCCTGATAAAATTGCTGTGAGTGGGTTGAAATCTTGTACCCATTATGTCCGAACGGGTTGTACTCAGAGTTGGGATGAGCTCTGAAACCAGGTAGGAAGTGAGGCAGCAACACAGAATGCAAAGTATGCAATACAATAAAACACACAAAAGTTTTCTTTGGCCAAAGGATCTCACTGATAATCAGAACTGCATTCAGTCCAACAGCAACAATAGCAGTAATGATCCAGAAGGATAACTTTATTCTTCAAGCCCCAAGTTTTTATGGTATTTTCTCGATTAGGAAAGCAGAATAACACATACATCAGCAAGATCAGTATTTCACTTAAGACTGAATACTTGTTATTTCTTACCTAACTCTTCCGTCAGCTGTCTGGAAGAACACAGCAGTTTGTAACTATCATAATGATCACAAACAAGTCTATCACTGATGTAACAAATGTACTCCCAATTTCAGCAATAATAGTTTCATACAGAAGTTGACAGTGCAGAGGTTATTCATATAATTTGTCAATAGAAGAGTTAATCAATATTCTTGTTTATTATACTAATGAGAGGGCAATTGAGGATCCTCTAACATCCCTTGTGTATATTTGAAGCCAACTTTGCCACTCTATTAGCCCCCGCAGCCCCTACCAGAGAAGTACACACAAGGCCCTGAAACTGGGAGCAAAAGTGGACTCTTTTTGGAGAAAAACAAGCATGGAACTTCCTCAGGGGGACCAAGCAGGCAAGGTTGCCACATGCTTTCCTTGCCCTGCTCCTCTGCCTTATAGAGGTTCCAAGATGGTGGGGCTGAACTGCACAGAATCGAACCGACTCTCTCCAGCCCTCTAGGAAAGCTCTTTTACATTTTCTTGAAATTGGACATTTCTTTCTCCCTCAGGCTGTGGAGGCCTCCATTATTCTCTCCTCAGGCCAGGGGCCACAGGTGTTGCTCTCAAGGGGTTTCTGGTTGAATAAGCAAAATTACCCACAAAGGGCTCTTTCACATTGTTATTACCTCAGACAAGCAGTTTGTCATGCTTTGGGGCCCAAGTGCCAAGGGACCTCCGAAAGGGGGTCTGTGAAGCCCATTCCACCCATCTCTATGTGCTTTTGCCTTCATCATTGTTTGAGGATTTTAAAATATTCCTCTCATGCTTTGTTCTGCCCCACCACAATATTTTATTCCCAGGACTGAGGTGGCTCAAGGTGTTGATGTGAGACATGAGAAGTTTGGTCCTGGACAGTGAGGCAGGTCATGGTTGGTAGGAGCAAGTTACTGGTCAAAGCTTTCAGGAATCTCTGACCAATGGCCAGAAACAGCATTTTGGGATCTCTCCAGGACAGCCCAACCTGTCTCCCAGCTGCAAGGGAGCCTTTGGATTTCCCCTTTCTGCAAGGGCTGGAGGCCATTTTTTTCACTGCAGGAAGGCACAGAGCCAGTTCCTCTCCTGTTGGGGGCTCACCTAGTTCTTCTGAAATGTTTTTGAAAATAAGCCCCTTGCGTTCCAAGCCCACTGGTTTTGAACTTTTTTTTAAGACAGCCATGATGCAAAAGTGAGTGAGCCTCTGACTGACACAGAATTCTTCCTCAGGCTGTCTAAGAAAGCAATGGAAAAGGGAAGGGAGGGGTTATTGCAGATAAAGGAGGACCTGACTGCAAACATGGGAAGAAATGGCCTTTGTTAACCCACATTTGGGAGTTTTGAGGCTTTTGATAGCCACCTTCTTAGAAATGGAAAACAATTTTGTTCTTTTCTGATAGTTGGATGAAGGCAGCCATTTTGTCTGCCCAGGGGCCTATTGGGAGACTCACAGGGTCTTCCAGAGAAAGAACATGGACCCAGAATAGGTGGCACATTTCAAAAGGCAAGTATAGTGGAGGAATAAAGTAGGTCAGGCTAGATAACCACTAGGTGTGGGAAAAGAAGTAAATTGTCTTTGCAGATGAAGTCTTTCTCTGTGCTTGAAGAATACAATAGAACTCTGTAAGCTGAAATGTTAAGAATGTTTTGCTCTCTCTTGCTGAGTAGAATTGTTACAATAAGTTGAAACATATGCAGACGCAGAAGAACAGCTCATAGTTTACTGTATGGGGGGAAAACGAAACTGACGCTTCTTGTGACACATCAATTCTCTCTAAGATAACACACAGAAATGTATAAATGTTTGTTAGCCCAAGTAAGGAGGGTCTCGGTTTCTTTTGGGAGCTATCCCAGCCGAGGCTGCTGCCGGCGAAATAAAATATTTTTTTTCCAAACCAAAGGTCTAATCTCAGGTTTCTGCTTCATCTGGGGGCTCGTCTGGGATTTGAGGCCTTTTGCCCTCTTGAGCGGCCACCGCCCCCTGGGTTTCTTTGCCCCACCAACTGAGGAGCCTAGGGCACCCCTGATGTGTTTAATTGGACGGTCTTCCTCGTGGGGGTGTTGAACCAGGGGAACGGTTGCCAGCCAGGAACCCATGAATGGTTTTGAAAATTGATACAGACACAGCCATAGGTAAGTGTGTCAGTGCCTCCCTGCACACAGGGAGAGGAGGGGCCTGATCACCCCTTGGAACCCTGCCTGAGTATAGTGGCTCCAAACAGGAGGGGCCACTGAAACCACAGGATTCCTTAGACACACAGGGAAGGTGGGAGGCTGTGTCGATTGAGCGAAAGTGTGCGTGTAAATGAGTGAATGACGCCGCATTTTTCAGTGCATGCCATTGGAACGTCTGGGTGCCTGAGTTGGTGTGAAGTGAAAGGAGTCTACCTCATTGTGTCAGCCCGTTGGGACCCCTAACCTACGGAGCAAACCCTCCCCTACTGTGTGTTGTTGTTTTGGGGTGGAAATGGGTGGAGGGAGTAGCTGGCAAAATCCTCTTCAACGCATGTTGAAAATTTTTAAGAAAGGGTATGGAGGTGACCATGGCTGTCCCAAAATGACGCCAGGCAGGTTGTGGAACCTCTGTGAGGTAAAGTGGCCATCATTTATGGTTGGGTGGCCACCCTAGGGGAGCTTGGACCCAGATAAGATTAAGGCTGTGTATGCCGTGGTGGTAGGGGACCCTGGACACAGGACCAATATCCCTATATAGATTCTTGGGACACTATAGTGACTGAATCCCCTCCTTGGCTGAGAAGGTGCAAGGAGCAGTGTAGCAAAGTCATGTTCAGTCATGGAGCCCTGGTGGGGCAGTGGTTAAATGCCAGTACTGCAAGCCACAAGGTTGTGAGTTCGATCCTGCCGGGCTCCAAGGTTGACTCAGCCTTCCATCCTTCCGCAGGTCGGTAAAATGAGTACCCAACTTGTTGGGGGCATGTATAGAAATGTCTCGAAATACATGTTATTTGTAAGTTGTTTGCCGCCTCGATCCATATGGAGAGGCGGGATACAAACAAATAAATAAAAAAAAATGAAGGACAAGATTCATAAGAAATTTGGAAGGGGCCCTATAATTTTAGATAGTCCACCTGAGGAATCAGAGGAACCTAGTGTGGCCCCGCCTTATGTTGCAGCAGTTCACAATCAGGTGGCACAGACAGTGGAGGTTCCAGCAGCGCCAGCAGCGGAAACCCAGTGGGCCCCTATGGTAGCACAAGCAACTGGGGCTCCACCTGTGCCAGTGACAGAGACACTGGTGCTGCCACCAGCGAGTTAGCCAACACTAATGACTCCAGGGATGAAGGTACCATTGGGAAATTCAACAATCCCTTCTTCAATCAGCTATCTGTGGATCCTCAAGGTCTCTTGATGCCTCCTCTCCCTTCTTCGACAGATACACAGATTTCCCAAGTGCCAGGAACTCTGAAAAGCCTATATCCTACATTACCTGCAGGGGAAGGGGGGATGACACATCTTCTAAGCCCCACAGATGTGTTTGACCTTAGAGATGGGCCCAAGGTAAAAGCTAAAACGTCAAAGAGGCTACAGGAGAAGCCTTATCTCCAGACCCAGAATGAAGAGAGTGGAGAGGAAGAAGGGGATGGAAATGGTGAAGAAGAGGTAGTGGTCCCACTCAGACAGATCAGCCAACTGGTAGCTGATGCTCAGCAGCCAGGGGGTTACCAGCGAGTTCAGAGTTACCAATATATGCCCTTCACCACGTCTGACCTCCTTAATTGGAAGACACATTACGAAACTTATATGGATAAACCACAAGAAATAATAGAACTTTGCTCCAGTATTATGGCCTCACATGTCCCTAACTGGCAGGATTGTCAGCAGTTGCTCCTGACTTTGTTCACCACTGAGGAGTGGAAGAGAATAATTCAACATGCGGAATGGATAGCCAGGAACAGGGCACCTCCTGGAGAGGTGAACCCCGAGCAATGGGTGAGAGGCAGAGTTCCCCTAGCTGAACCAGGATGGGACCTGAATAATCCTGACCAGATGAACATGCTCATTGACTATCAAGCCCTTTTAGTGGAGTCTATGAGAGAAGGAATGAAGAGAGCTGTTAACATGTCCAAAGTATCAGAGATACTCCAGAGACCCACCGAGTCTCCAGGGGCATATTTGGAAAGGCTACTTAATGCCTATAGGCAGTACACCCCTGTGAATCCAGATGACCCAGGCAACCAACAGATGGTGAATCTGGCCTTTGTGTCCCAGAATTATCCTGACATATGGAAGAAGCTCCAGAAACAAGAAGGATTTGCAGGCATGAACTTGAGCCAGCTGTTGGAGATTGCCCAGAAAGTATATGTGAATAGGGATCAAGAGAAAAAACGGGAGAAGGAGCAGGCGAATGCATAAGAAGGTGGAATTGCTGGTTGCTGCATTGAATACTCAGAAAGGAGATTCTAAGCGAGGAGGAGGAAGAGGCAGGAGGGGAGGAGAGAGACAGAGGCCCCGATTGGGAAGAAACCAGCGTGCAATCTGTAAACAGGAAGGTCACTGGAAGAATGAATGTCCCAATCGACCAGGCCAAGGGCCAGCTGGGCCACAAAGGAGCCGAGGTAGAGGTGGCAGGGAAGGAGGGGGACGAGTGGTTGATGGACGATATGAGAGACAAAGAGAAGAGCACTATGAGACCATAGGGATGGCGGAACTAGAACAATGGGGTTAGGACAGACCGGGCCCCCTTGTTGCTGGCCCCAGGGAGCCCATGGTCACAGCAAAGGTGGGGGGCCAGCCCATTCCAATGATGATAGACACAGGCGCCACCTGATCAGTTGTAACTACCCCCCTTGCCCCAAAAACCACCACCTGTATAAAGATAGTTGGAGCAACAGGAAAAACTGAAAAAAGGCCCTTGTTGGAGAAAAGGATTGTAGACTTGGGAAGACATCAAGTTACACATCAGTTTCTTTATCTGCCAGATTGTCCAGTACCTTTGATGGGAAGAGACTTATTATCAAAGTTGAGGGCACAGATTACTTTTGAGAATGATGGATCAGCAGAGGTGAGGTTCCGAGGACCATGCAGTTTGCTGGTCACGTACCCTATGGAAGAGGAATGGAGGACTCACCAAATCCTTATGAACCAGGAAAAAGAGAATGTCCACTATGGACCTCCAGGGGTATGGGCAGAAGGTTAGCCCGAAATATAGTCCTGGGGTTAGCCCGGGTTGCCCGAAATATAGTCCCGGTTGTAGTTGAGTTGAAGTCAGGAGCCACTCCAGTACATGTTAGACAATACAATCTACCCAGGGCAGCCATAGAAGGAATACAGAAGCACATAGATCGACTACTAAAGTATCAGATCCTCAGAGAATGTCAATCTCCATGGAACACCCCACTTTTGCCAGTACAGAAGCCAAGAATGAATGATTATAGGCCCGTGCAAGACTTAAGGATGGTAAATCAAGTGACAGTAACCATTCACCCGGTGGTGCCAAATCCATATGTATTGATGGGGCTGATCCCTTCAGCAGCAACTCATTTCACCATCTTAGATCTTATGGATGCCTTTTTTGTATACGGTTGTCCCAACAAGTCAGGCCATTTTTGCTTTTCAATGGGAAAATGGAGTTACAGGAAGGAAGGTCTAGTATACCTGGACTCTTTTGCCGCAAGGGTGGAAGAACTCGCCTACAATCTTTGGGACATCATTGAGTCAAGATCTGCAGCGATTTCCATCAGAACCGGGGCAAAGAGTTCTGTTGCAATATGTGGATGACCTTATGTTAGCAGCAGTAGGTGAAAAAGAATGCCAAAAAGGGACTGATGAGTTGCTCCACCTTCTGTGGGAAGCTGGATATAAGGTTTCTAGGAAGAAAGCACATCTATGCCTACCAGAAGTGCATTATTTGGGATATCAAGTTCCCAAGGGAAGCATGCCCTAGGACCAGAATGAAAGGAGACAGTGTGTGCACTCCCAGAACCCCAGAATCAGAAGATGGTCTGTGAATTCTTGGGTGCGGCTGGATTTTGTTGAATCTGGATCCCTAACTTTGCTGTGATGAGCAAGCCCTTGTATGAGGCAACTAAGGGGCTGGAAGCTGCTAAGTTTCAGTGGGGAAAAGAACAAAAGGCAGTGTGGTTACAGATAAAGAAAGCCCTGATGGAAGCCCCAGCATTGGGATTGCCAGATGTTACCAAACCATTTATCCTCTATGTGGATGAAAGGAAGAATATGGCTGTAGGGGTTTTAACCCAGCAGTTAGGATCATGGCAGCGACCCGTGGCTTATCTTTCAAAACAACTGGATCCTGTGACCCAAGGATGGCCAGGATGTCTTCGAGCCATTGCAGCTACAGCACTACTAGTCAAGGAGGCCAACAAGTTAACACTAGGTCAGATGTTGACTGTTAGAGTACCTCATGCAGTTACCACCTTGATGGAGTATAAAGGAAACTATTGGTTTAGCAATAGTCGGATGTTGAACTACCAAGGAATGTTGTGTAAAAATACCTGGATTCAATTTGAGACTACCACTACCTTGAACCCAGCTACACTGCTCCCTGTGGAGACAGAGGATCTCCAGCATGATTGCGTTCAGACGATGGATGAGGTATACTCTAACCGTCTGTACCTCTGGGATACTCCGTGGCCGCACTCAGATGTCACGTATTATACTGTTGGAAGTAGCTTTGTGCGGGAAGGACAGAGGATGGCCAGATACGCGGTGGTGACTGAGGAAAAAGTAGTGGAAGCCCGACCACTGCCGCCTGGAATGTCAGCTCAGAAGGCAGAGCTTATTGCCCTCATCCGGGCCCTCGAACTAGCAGAGGGACTCACTGTGAATATTTACACTGACTCAAAGTATGCATTTATTACCCTGCATGCCCATGGAGCTTTGTACAAGGAGAAAGGTTTGATTAATTCAGCAGGGCAAAATATAAAATATGGGAAAGAGATAGAAGAGCTGCTCCGCGTAGTCTGGATCCCAAAGAGAGTGGCCGTGATTTACTGCCGGGGACACCAAAAGGGAGGCGATCCAGTGGCAAAGGGAAATCGGATGGCGGATCAAGCAGCAAAAGCAGCGGCTGAGGAAGGCATGCAAAAGGAACATACGGGAAACCCTCTTATGGCTCCATTATTCCAAGTATCTTTGAAAGAAATGAGTCCAACTTACTCCAAGGAAGAGGATGAATTAGCAAGGCAAGACCTCAAAGCAGTCAAGGGGAATGATGGATGGTGGAGGCTGCCAGATGGGAGAATTTATTTGGCCTGACACTTGGGATGGCTAGTGATTCAGAAGGCACACGAAGCCACTCATCTAGGGAAAACGGCTTTAGCCTAGTTGTTGGAGAAGGAAGTATATCTTAATGGGCTGCATGGATTTGCTGCCCTAGCCTCCTCCAGATGTCAGTTGTGTGCCAAAATCAATCCCTGGCAAGGACCAAGAATGATGGAAGGGCAACAGTATCAAGGAAATAGCCCCTTTGAATCATTGATGGTAGATTTCACCGAATTACCCCGAGCTGAAGCCTATTGCTATCTCTTAGTTTTTGTTTGTACTTACACTGGGTAAGTAGAGGCTTAGCCCACCCACACTGAAAGAACGAGGGAAGTTGTACGGGCTCTGCTATGAGACATCATTCCAGGACATGGGATACCACATCATATAGGTTCAGACACTGGACCCACCTTTGTGCACAAGATCATTAAGGAGTTAATGACAACTCTGGGAATCACCTGGAAATTACACTGTGCTTACAGGCCCCAAAGCTCAGGAAAAGTGGAAAGGATGAATCAGACCCTGAAACTAATTGTCCAAATTATGTCAGGAAACAAGGCTGAAGTGGCTGGAGATTCTACCTATAGCTCTCCTAAGGGTACGATGCACACCACATCAAATTACAGGGTTGTCCCCCTTTGAGCTGATGTATGGGCGACCCCCTACTATTTTGAGTGGACTGAGGGGTGACACAAAAGAGTTGGGAAACATAACTCTACAGGAGGAAGTTAGGGCGTTAGGGAAAGCCCTGAGCAAGATGAGGAAATACGCGTTAGAACAGCGTCTCCCTTTTTTACAGATGCAGGCACACCCCTTCCAACCAGGAGATGAGGTATGGGTGAAAGACTGAAAGGGGAACCACTTGGTCCGGGGTGGAGGGGGCCCTACCGGATTATCTTAACAACCCCCACTGCTGTGAAAGTAGCTGGATTGAAGCCTTGGGTGCATTACACTAGAATAAAAAGGGCATGTACTGATTGGACTGCTGCCCCAATCACAGGGCAGCCACTGAAGCTGAGGATTACCAGAAAGCAGTAAGAAGACTGAGACTAGGCCCTGTTGTGTTCATAATACCTGGAAGTTGAACACCCAGCACATGGCCAGATCTCCACCTGGGGAGGAAAAGAAGAATTGGGGCTAGGCCTTACTGCAGTGCTACCAGAGACGCACACACTGTTCCACGTACGGCCAGATCCTAAATGTGGGAGACAATATTGTGGGAGACAATATTGTGGGTTGGAGTGGCTCAGGGGGAGCCGGAATTCTGCTGTATCTCATTGGACAGTGTTTCTGTGGACTTGGACAATATGAGGATATGGGGATTGATATTACTGATAGGAGCAATACCGAGCAAGGGGGGCTGGGAGATGAATCGATTCCATCAGCTGGTCAATCAGATCTTGAGTACCTTGGATGTCAGTAATTGCTGGGTATGTTCTCACGGGCCAAGCTCACAAATACAGGAATGGCCAGTAATGCCAGTAGGAACCTTGAATCTGACCAAGTGGGATAACACCAGTGTGTATACTTATACTTGGGAAGGTGCATTCTATAAGGGGAATAAGGATAACTCAAAGAAACAACCTTTGAGAGATTCTGGCCAATTCATACTGAGTGAGAAAGAGAAAGTACCTTTGGCCCCTTTGTGTATAAGAAGACATAATACATCCCCAGAGGGATAGTATGTGACATCTGGAAAAGGGGGGATCAAAGACACTTGATTCCGAGAATTCCCCTGGGAGATTATCCTAGTTGTAACCTAACATTAGAGCTCACTGAGACCCTTCGCCAGAAGTGCTCACAGAAACATCCCAAGTTGACCTTCCCACTTAATTGTAGTATTGGAGATAACCTCCTTCAATTGTACAGCAATGTAAAAGGGCAGTCCATATCTGGTAAACCTCCAGGAGGAGGTTGGTGGGCATGCAGGAAGGTGGATTTATGGGTTGCCACCAGGAGTATATTGGATATGTGGATCCTGGGCCGGGAAGGCTTTACCCCCGGTCTGGAATGGCACCCGTACTCTTGGGAGTGCGCACCAACCAATGGAGGCATGGGATAGACAGTTTGGCTGGGCTAGGGGAAAAAGAGCTTATGATGAAAGTTGTGGGTACGATCCTGCCAATAGGTACCTGACTGAAGGTGAAAGGTTTGGAGCTATAATGTTTCCCATGGCAGGGGTGGCTCTAAATGTAAGACAGATACGTTGCCTATCAGCTCAGTTGGATTTGTTAGGAAATTCAACAGCAAAAGGGCTCAGTGCCTTACAACAAGAGGTAGATTCATTGGCCTCTGTCGTAGCCCAGCATAAAATAGCTTTGGACTATCTCCTCAGCTGTGAAGGAGGTCTGTGCATTTGGCTAAATACCACCTGTTGCCATTATGTAAATGAGACTGGAGTAGTAGAGACTAATGTGGAACGTATACATTCTGTAGTTGCAGCTATTAGAAAATCTTATTCACAGTCATCTGATATGTGGACGTGGCTAACTTCATGGTTACCTAATCTAGCATGGCTAAAAACACTGTTTGTAGGATTGTGCTTTGTATTACTAATTGGCATTCTGATTTGCATAACAGTACCTTGCATGTTAAAGTGTTTTCAATCTACACTGAATAGAGTAATAGAGGGAAAAGCCGCTGTATATGCTTTAATGGCAAGGCCAAACTAACGAAATAGTTATGCTTGAATTGCTAATGAATTCAGCATAAAAGGGAGGAAATCTAGTGGAGGAATAAGTGGGTCAGGCTAGATGACCACTAGGTGTGGGAAAAGCAGTAAATTGTCTTTGGAGATGAAGTCTTTCTCTGTGTTTGAAGAATACAATAGAACTCTGTAAGCTGAAATGTTAAGAATGTTTTGCTCTCTCTTGCTGAGTAGAATTGTTACAATAGGTTGAAACATATGCAGACGCAGAAGAACAGCTCATAGTTTATTGCATGGGGGAAAACGAAACTGATGCTTCTTGTGACACATCAATTCTCTCTAAAATAACACACAGAAATGTATAAATGTTTGTTAGCCCAAGTAAGGGGGGTCTCGGTTCTTCGGAGCTATCCCAGCCGAGGATAAAAACTTTTTTTCCAAACTGAAGGTCTAATCTCAGGTTTCTGCTTCACAAGCAGTAAAAAAAAAAGGGTTGCAATTGAAAAAAAAAAAATGAAAGCATCCTTTAATGCAATGGAAGGAACTGTGCACATTAAGTGATACAGATTAAATCAATTTGCATAGTAGGGGAAATGCATGTGAATTCGAATTCCAGAAGAAAGGCAAACTTAAGGGGAGCATAGAGTGCAGGTGGAATCTGGAGAAAGGCAAGGGAAACAAAAATAAGTTTTCTACAACCGTGCTTTGTGGGAAAGATACAGTCTCTTGAGATGTTTTACCAGAAGAGTAACGCAAGGGCCTACAGAATCAGTTGTGGGCTTGTTTGCAGACAGTAGAAGACACCATGTTCATCATCATCATCATCATCATCATCATCATCATCATCATCATCATATTATTATTATTATTATTATTATTATTATTATTATTTTGGCATACTTTCTTCTTCTTCTTCCAGGAACCTCTGTGCCCTCCCCCCCATAAACAGCCAATCAGCAGCCAAGGAAGGTGGATTCTCTGGATAACAGTATTGAAACCACAGGCAGGCCTCAGGCAGGGCCACCAGGAAGCGCATATTCAGGCTTTTTCCTCCTGACATTTGGGTTAGACAGCCTTCCCGCCCTTTCTCCTCTTATTCCATGCTTGATGTCTTTGCTTCCTTTCTGTCACAATTTTGGGGATCTGATATGGGGCAAGATCCATTTTTGGGAGCTGGAGGGCAAGTCTGGGAGCCCTTCATTCTCTGCTGAGGTTCCCTTTAAGGAACGGTGGGCTACTCCAAGCACAGGGGCAAGGGACTGCCTCTCTCCCAGGTGGCAGAGAAATGACAGGGGCTGCGGGGCTTCCTCAACTGTCTCTCCATAGTTGCCCCTGGACATTTGGTGCTGTGGGCATATTGATTGGCACTTAGGTTATTTGATCTCTGGAGTTGAGCCTTGTGCCAAGGCAGCACTACACTCCTCAACAAGAAAACTGAGGCTTTTTTACTCTTAGCCAAAGTGCCATATGTGCTTTTGGTGCTGTTTCAGTGTTTTGTTAAATTTTATTTAGAATTATTTTGCTGCTGTTTGCCATCAAGACAACTTTGAGTTAGGGCAACCCCATGAATGAAAGATCTCCAGGAATCTCAGCAGGCCTGCTCAGGCCTTCCAAACTCAAGTCCATGGCTTTTGTTCTAAAACTGATACACTGTAAGGCCAAGAGATAGCAAATGCCTAATCCAAGCAATGTAAATGCTGACAAGTTAAAGACATAATCTTTTTTTTTGTATTTATTTTTGTAAAAATAATGAAAAAACAGAAAACAAAAAAAAGAATCCAACCTAACATCACATTCATATCATTACAAAATTATTACACAATAACAAGTACTAGTACACAAAATATACAAATACGTACATATAACAACCAATACATCTTACTAACATATTCTCACAAACATAGGGCACTTCCTCTTTTCATGAGATACAGCCTTATATCTTTTATTTAGAAAAAAACTCTCTGTATGTCTTAAAGAGTAGAATCTATTATTCATTTTCCCATTCATTATTTTCCATTCTATTTACAATTTTTATCCATCTTACATTATTATCTATTTCAACATTTCTTTTCTTCCAAGAACTAATAACCTATTGCTTCCACAGCGCTTCTCATACTTCTGCCTCTCACCACATTCATATCTAGAACTTGTATCATTATTACAACAATAATCACACCTTCTTTCACCTTCTCTTCATGATTTGAGACCTTTAGTTAGGATACTGTTACCCTGTTTACTGGGGGTCCCGGGAGGGACACCTAAATAACCTTACAATTACAAAAGATGGGGAAATTAGTCAAGAGCACTGGTTGGCACTACGAGAGGCAGGGTAACGCAGCAGGATCTTGTAACCCAATGTTTACGGGGTCAGGCCAAGTCAAGAAGCAAACCATGTTGGAAGTAATGAATGATCTTTATTAAATACAGGCACACAATGTAAGCAACACATGCACACAGATAACTAAGGAAAATAAAGGTTTGAGTTTGATAGCGGGATTTTCAGAGGGATAATTGATTTCGGGTGATATGGAACCTGTTCCTGAAGCCCGGAAAAAAAATAGAGAGCAAAGCTGGGGTGTGATGTATCTCAGCACATGGAGCTGAGGGGAAGCTCTCCAAGCAAAGCAGCAGCAAGGCAGTCTAGAACTCGGGAGCGATCCAAGGATGGTCTCGGAATCAGGGTTTTTATAGAGGGAAATGTGACTGCAGGCTATGCCATACTTGGGGAAAACAATGCAATTTAGGAGCGGGACAAAGCTTTGGAAAGGTCAGAATTTAGCATGATTGAGTTAAGTCCAAATTGACAAAGAGGTAGACAGTATGCAAATACAGAGTGCTTGGCAGTTGAGTATTCAGCTTGCCAGATTGCCTGCTTGGGGCAGGGAGTCCTTTGTAAACAGCGTGCATACATAATGAAGGTGTCTGCAGCGAGGTCTCCTAAAGCAAGGATCTGGCTATTTCTGGCCTGCCTGGGTAGAGAATGGAATGTCCAGCAATTAGTGGCCGAGCCTAGTCTGTGCTTGTTTGGGGGCCTCACAAACACGTGGAAAGGGGTGGTAGAAGAGAGCCAAATTATTGATATCAAAATGATATCTAGGGGTATCTCCATGTAGGCCTAAACCGCAGTAACAATGCCCTTATTTTCCAAAAATTCTGTTAAGGGTTCCCATGCCTTATAGAACTTAGTATCCATTTTATTATCTAATCTGTAAGTCAATTTATCCATTTGTGCTATTTCAATAGTTTTCTCTATCCAATCTTCCATAGTCGGGGTGTAACTTGATTTCCAGTGTTTAGCATAAACAAGTCTGGCTGCCACAATTAAATGCCATGCTAATCTTTTAGTACAAAAATCTATTGAGCTTTCTGCACCAAAAATTCCCAGTAAAAAAAATTCTGGGACTAAATCAATTTTCATTTTCAAAATATTTTGCATATTAGCTCGTATGGTGAACCAGAATCTCTTTACTCTGTCGCATCCCCACCACATGTGGTAGAAGGATCCTACTTGTTCTTTACATTTCCAGCACTGATCGTTCATATTCTTGTTCACTTTCATTAATTTGCTGGGTGTTAGATACCAACGGTATACCATTTTCAGCACATTTTCTTGTAGAGTATAGGATCTAGTATACAACATATTAGTTTTCCAAACATTTTCCCATTCTTCTAAAAGAATATTATGATTGAGATCTTTCGCCCATTTAGTCATATAATCTTTGACCGTTTCATCCTCTAGTTTGAAGGATAACAATTTTTTGTACAATCTTGAAAGTAACTTTTTATCACCTTTTAACAGCAATTATTCTAACTCATTTTGTCTTAAGTCCATCCCTTCTCCTTGTATATCCTTTTTAAATCTTTCTTTTAACTGCATGAAGGGAAACCAGTGTATATCTAATCCTTCTTCTTTTAGTTGTCTTTGATCTTTCATTTGAATTTCCTTTCCACATTGTTTCAGTATGTTCTTGTAAGTCAGCCAACTGCCCTGTCTTCTCAGACCTTTAATCATAAGCGCTTCCATTGGTGAGACCAATGATGGTATTTTTGGGCAGAAATAACGCTTTTTCTTCTCCCATACCTTTAAAAGAGCATTTCGTATCACATGATTTTGGAAAATCTTTTGGACTTTGGCTTTCCCATACCACAAGTAGGCATGCCAGCTGAAATGAAGATCATGCCCTTCCAGAGCCAGCATTTTCCTATTGTCCAGAAGAATCCAAGGTTTCATCCAGGCTAGGCATGCCGCCTCGTAATATAACTCTAAATCTGGTACTGCAAAGCCCCTCGGTGTCTCGTATCAGTTAGCCACTTATACTTCATTCCTGGTTTTTTTCCATTCCATATTAATTTGGATAGCTCTTTTTTACAGTCTTGAAACCACTTCTTAGTTATCCTGACTGGTATCATCATAAACAAGAAGGTATCTTCGGGAGAATACTCATCTTAATCAGTGATATTCTGCCCATTAATGAAAGATCCAGCTTATTCCATGTATTTAATTTCTTTTGAATTTGACTCCAGGTCTTATAATAATTATTCTTAAACAATTGATTATTGTTATTAGTGATTTCAATTCCTAAGTACTTCACTCTTTGAACACATTGAATGCCGGCTTTTCTTTCAATCTGTTCTTTCTCCGGGGACTTTATATTTTTCAGAAGAATCTTGGTTTTAACTTTGCTTATTTTAAAGCCTGCCATAGTACCAAATTTGTTCAGCTTCGCTCGGAGCTCAGAAGATCGTGTCTTCCAGCTCTCAACCAGACCGGAAGTCCTTATTTTGCACAGTTTTGATACTCCACACTATGTGAGATCTTCAGTTTCTTTTCCCCTCAGGAGGCAGGAAGTAGGCTTTTTGAAGGGAAAGGTTTCATTCTCTAGGCCAGTGATGATCAGGACCCTGTTCTCCCACCAAGGAGAGGTTGGTTCCCTTCACCCTGGCCTATCTTGCCTCCTTCTGCAATTCAAAGGAGCCTCAAGGTCCTTGGGGCCAGTAGAGTGCAGCCTGACACCCCTTCTTCCTTTGTAGTCTCAGTTTGTAGCTGAGGAATTCTGTGTTGGCAGAAGGACACACTGCCTTTTGGACATCTGTTTAGTGATTTGGACTACTCTACTTGAAAGTGCTTTTACTCTTTAAACTTTGGCTCTTCAAACATTGGATTTCCAGCCTAAAGTTATTTACTGTATTCTTAAGGGAAGGAACCAGGAAATAGCAAAGATGGAGAAAGGCATGGGAAATGCGTTAGGAGCGTCCCAACGCCTTTTTTTTTGCCCTTCGAAGCCTTTTTCCCTCCAAGGCCTTCTTTTTCTTCTCTCCCTCATTGCTTAGGGGCTGGTGGAGATCCCAGCTTTTTCTCATTGTGCCCTTGCCATGTTCTGAATGGCCACCCAAGAGAGGAATGCCTGCCACCCACACTCACACATATTTGGTGCTTGGCAAATACTTTTCAAAATTTAGCTAGGCCTTTTCAGATTCCTGGTGGTGGTATTAAACTTATTGTCTTCTTCTGAACCTTGCCCATTTGGCCAATTGAACGGTTCATCTGACTGTTCTGTACTCTTGTGCTGTTCTCTACTTGACTTGTATTCGGTTAGCATTTTAAACTGTGTTTTTGTCTGGGAGTTTTGTCCTGCAAAATGAGTTATAAATTCTCTAATCATTAAAACTGAAATAAGAGGGCATTAGAAGGAAGGGGACAGCAGCAAAAAGAATAAGAATCAATATAGCCCATTTTCTCTTTTGCTTGGGGATGACCTCTCTGCAGCCCTGAACCCCCTGGAATCTGGCAGGGACAGTCCTGAGTACCCTTCTGTTGTCCTCTGTATTCAAGTGCTTTTAAAATGTCCTAGTTCTCTCTTTTCTTCCCACTTTTCCTCTTCATCCTCTCAGTTTACTTCCACTACTGCAAACTGAGTTAAAAGTGCTAAAGTAGTCTGCACTCCATTAACTCAGAAAAGAGGAGAGGAAATGGCTCTCCCATAGACTTGGAAGGACAGAGGGCTGCCTTCAGGGTATTTCCTGCCTAGGTTGGGCTGGGCAAAAGGCAAATATATTCTGAAGCTTGTGTGACTCTCCTTTTGACCACTGCAGAAGCAGTAAACAATGCCTGTAGCTTAATGTACTGGTGACACCCCTTTATGGAATTTGCAGGCATAGAATATTGACCAGCCAAGGAGGGGACTCTGCCCAATGGGTTATTGACCTGTTCTCTGTCATTATTGGTAGCCATGAGGAGAAAAATGGGCTGTTGGAGAGCATGGAAGCCCCACCCGTTGCTACAGCTGAGGATGCTAAGTGAAAAGGCAATGCAAGGTGCAGCACATGTGGCTGGCCAATCCTTCCTGTACTTGTATGTGTGCGTGTGTGCGGGGGGGGTAGAATCCTCTAGGAGGGGCTGGGACCAGTTGTTTAAGGCCCCTTCCTGCTTTTCTCCCTTTGATTTCTGCATTTGACCAGCTGTGGGTGCTGTGTAGCCTTTGCTCCTCTTAAAAGGCAGCTGCGGATTCCCTCGGTGTCTCTTTGCACTAGCCCAAGGAGCACCCCAGGGTCAAAAGATCTGAACATGGTTCTGCTCCTGTCAGTGTTTGAAAAACCAAAGAAATAGCTCTTGTTTCAGGAATTTTACAAAGTTTTGCACAGAAACATACAACCAAGATAACAGCATAAGGCTAACATTACACAGCTTAACCATAAACATTACACAATTTCAGCAATAAGACATAACCTTGTCTTCTCCTCTCTTCTTTCTCCTTGCAGACTCAAGTCTCCTCTAGACAATGTTTAACCTCGCCCCACTTCCAAAAAATAAAATAAAGTAAAAGAAAATAAAGAAAAGAGGAAACAGTCCCCCTGAAGAATCCAAAGAGAGAAGCAAAGTAAAAAAGACGCTGACAAATTTATTCTTCAACCAGTCTAGTTAAGATCCACAACAAATCACATGAAATGACAAGGGCAGTTACAGAAAAATCTGCAACAAAGGAAATGTGTTTTACCAGATTAAAATGGTACAATTCAGCACTAACATTTGACCTTCTGATTTGGCAACTACGTGATGACCAGGTAACCCATCTATCTAATATTGAAGCAGAGACCAGCATGGTGTTCTGGGAGATGTTCTAGTAGGAACAGGGTGGGGACAGTTTTTAGGCCCTTGTGTCCCACCCCTTTGCATCCCACAGGTGCTGGTCTCCTGTCCAATAAGAGGAAAACTTAACACTTGCCCAAGAACCAAGAGAGAGTACCAGAGTAAAAGGATTGGAGCATATTTATTCTACATAAATATTGTCAGTAGTACAATCAGGAAACACAACATAAAATTGCATGAAATTATAATGTTGCTTATTGAGACTACACAAGAAAAGTTACAATTCACATAAGTAAAAAAACTATAAAATTGAGCAAAAATCTAACATCATAATTAAATACGTTAAAAGAACAGAACTAATGCTGTTGTTTTCCCTCTCTTCTTGATCCTTACAGGCTCTGGTTGGTGTACTGTGGAGGCCCCTGAAGTTCACTTGCAAGCACCACCAATCAATATCATTGGATTTGTTCTGCTCCTCCTTCCTTTCCACCCCAGCAGCTGAACCCCCCTTCAAGTGAAAGTCACAAGGGGAGCAGATGGATGAAGCTGCCATGTTAACAAACCAGAGACTTCTCTCCCTCTTGATTCTTCCAGTTGCTCTAGGAGGTGCCTCTACTGCCCCCACCTCCTGGCTTCTGTGTGGTATCCCTCTCCAGGCCGCTACTTTCTATCTCCTGGAGCAAAGGGAAGCCAACAGCTGATTTTACAAGCAAGGAGGTTGATAAGCACAGCTAGAAAGGAGGCAGGAAGAAAGCAAGGTGGTGACCATCAGGACCAAGGGACATGAAGAGGTTACCATAATGATAGGTGTCCAGTTGTCAAACCAGCAAAGTGCCAGTCTGATACAGGAACTTCCTTCTTTCCCTATTCTGGCCTGCAGAGAGGGTCAGGAACCACTCCTTCCCCTTGATGCTGTGGCCAGGCCCTTCTAGGGCTGGTGATGGGAGGACGAATAGAGGCAGAGGTGGTGGGGCAGGGACCCAAGTAGGTCTGCTTCCACGTACCTCCCTAGATAGTCTCCAGTTTTCTGTCAGGCAGACTCCTTGGCTCTCAGGGGAATGGCACAAGGATGGAGGGAGGGGAGAACAAAGCTGTTACTTTTTTAGGAAGAATCAACTGACCCCTTGGACTCCTGTATGAACCTTCCTCTCGTAGGCTGAGGGAGAAGAGGAAAGGTCAAGATCACTCCCTCCCTTGAGATCATGGTACTGGGCAGCCATGGCAGCACTTGTGGGGGATCATGGTACTGGGCAGCCATGGCAGCACTTGTGGGGGCTCAAACTTCCCCCCACAGATGGAGCCCCAGTTAGTCAGCCAAGAACTCCAGGGTAATGTCAATGATGGGAGAATGGACACTCCTGAGGATCCTGTCAGTGAAATCCTAGGGGCTCACCAGCTGCAAACACAATGGTGCATCATGCCCAAAGGCAGGTATTTCTAAGAGTTCCTCTGCAGTGAAAGACAGACTGGAGACCTTCTGTCATGTTTCAGGGTGTTTGTCTACAATTTGAACTTGCAGGGTTTCTCAGTTCTGTGTTAAATTTTATTTCCATTATTTCCCCAGGGAGACCTGTTGACCAAATCAGTGTATGTCTGAGTCTTGGAATCCAGGCTTTCCTTCTGGGGTGTTGAGGCAGGGGGGTTGCTTCTGGCTTACCACCTTGCAGTTATCGCAGATGTTGAGAAGAACCTGTTTGCTCAGTTGGCAGATAGTTGGGCTGTGATGTTGAAGGCAAGCTGTCAGCAGTTTTCACATCTCCAGGGAATCTGGGCTCTGGCTGGTTTGCAGAAGATAAAGGAAAGGAACAAAATGGGAATAAAACCATAATGGACCTAGGGAGGAGAAGGTCTGTCCTCCTGTCTCCTTACTACACCAGGAGGGCCACTCTCTTAGGGCAGAAGCTTGGGTGGCAGAGCATTTTCTCAGAGGACTTATCCAGGGACACCTGGGACACCCTGTTCAGCAGACTCATGATAATCATTGTTGCTTTTCTGCAGAGAAGAGGGATTCCTTGGCAAGGAGGGACATTCAAAGTCTGAGTTGACAGGAAAGTTTAGCAGAGGGATTTTCACATCTAGGCTCCTGAAGAGAGGTAGAAATTCCACTATCCATTTCTCTCTCCACCACTCTCCTAATCACATAACTTATTCTGGAAGCAGGTAGCTGTTGTCCTGATTCCCACTGGGCACATCCTTCTCAGCCCTAGAGATCTGGTTGAAGTTCACCAAGGAGAAGAAAAGTTCTGGGAACCAAACCTCTGACCTCTGGGCATCACTATGGATGTGATGATCTTCCTGATGACTCTGGTCTCAATAAGAGGGGAACCCTTGTGCATGGACTGCAAAGTGAGGTCTTCTCCCCAGCTCTGCTTCCCCAATCCCCAAAGACAAAAATTGGATGAGGATAAATGTCTCCTGGCAATGCTTTGGAGGTCTATGTCTCCCTAACCAGCCCTTCTTCTTCCCCATATTTTTGGATGTCTCAGAAGGCCTTTTTGCCTGGTAGAAATGGGATCTTGAAGAAAAGGATGTAATATTCGTTAGGGCAGACCATTTCTGGGTGCCTTTCTTACTGTAGCTGCATCCAAAGGATAACTGACCTTCTCCTTTTTCCAAGACAGTAAGGGCCCTCCTTCACTTTAGCCAAGAGCAAGTACAGCATTGCATCCAGAAAGTAGTGGAATGAGCTGAGGATGGTGCACATCACTTCACTACAAGGTTTGTAAAGAAGAACAATAGGGCACAGAGAAGTCATATCCTTGCTCGAAGGCAAGGGACAAAACTCAGGGCAGAACAAGATGCAGCCCCCCTATCTCCAGGAAGACTCCCAAAAGTGCTCTGTGGCCATTTTCAAGTGCTTCAGACCACATAGTCCACTGTCTGCATGACCTGTCCAGAAGAAGGACTGGAGCCCATGTGGCATAGGTGATGCAGGAGTTCCTTCACCTGTCAGTAAGGAAAGAGAAGAAAGAATGATGCCATGGAGCTCTGCAACACCTTCTAGGAGATGAGAATGAATGGAGAATGGAGAGTGAAGTGTTCAGTGAAGGTTTTGCTTGGTGGATGAGGAGCTCACAGAAGGGCAATACCCTCATACTGTTCTGACCAGGTCTAACCAACAGGAAGGTAATCTTCAAAGAGATATGTGTGTTTGTTTCAGAAAAAAAAAGGAGAATGAAACAGAAGTCCTGTGGCACTTAAAAGACTAGCTACCTTATTTCAGATGCAAGAAGACATTTGTAGTCTACAGCTGTTGATGCTAAGATAAATTGGTTCGGATCAAGAGGGATGTATTTCTTGTGTGTAATCTCAGTTCAAGTTAATCATCTCAGACAGAAGATTTGGGGTTAATCTGATCATTTTGACATGACCCTTATATTTGTTCCACACAGATGGGTAACAGTCATGTCCTGTAGATGAAGATCAGTCTTAGAATGAGGTCAGAAAGTACACTTGCTCAGACAGGGCTATAGCCAAGCCGCTAACTGCTGGAACTGGGTGCTGGAGTCCCAGGACCCCCTTATTAGAATGTTTGAGATGGCTTCCAAGTCCTCTGCAGGCCTAAGACTAGACGATCTCATCTTAAAAGCTGAAACTGCCCCAGAGAAGACAACTAAAAGTCCAAGATGAATTTATCTTATAGGAGGATCTGCGGGATGTTACCCTGGTTTCTGGGCTCCACGTGATGGGGAATGGAAACTAGCCAGAGCACAAGCAATAGCAATGCAAAAGGCAGGGTAACCTAGCAGGGTCTTTTTACCCAGCTTTTACGGGGTCAGGCCAATCCAAAAACCAAACAAAAATGTCCAATAAATGATTTTATTGAAAGAAAGTCTCACTCAGCAATGCAATCACTCACACACGCACCCAAGAGCTGTTAAGCAAAGGAGAGGAAATTGGACAGGGGGGTATTGAAGGGGTGTAGTTGGGGTAATACTGCACCTTTTCCTGAAGTCCAGGGTCCAGGAAGGCAGCAGAGAAGTGGGGCTCAGCACGGAGAGGGCTGAGGGGATCACTCAACGGATGGAGCAATGGTCTGCTGGGATGACTGGGGGTGATCCAAAGAACCACTCAAAAACTGGGACTATTTGTAGGGGAAAAGGTACCTGGAGGGCTAATCCTTTCCTGATGAGAACAGTGGGTGTTGGAGCGATAACGAAGCTCCACCATGGCAATTTCCTTTGTGTGATGGGTTTGCAAGGTGTTGCCAAAGTCTCAGGATCTTCAGCTATGTTAGTTTGTGGTGTGACTTCATGTAAATGGTCCTTGCGTGATGAAATATTTGCTCAACTTCAGGCAGACATGCTAATTCCCTCAAGTCAGCTTCTCAGGAGCTGAGGACCCTTTGTTTATTGTGGGTTTGCACAGCTTGAGGTCTCCTGGGGCTACGTGACTGGATATTTTACTGGCCTGACCTGGTTTTCAATCTTTGACCATTGCTGCCTGCGTGCCCATCCAGGTGGTCTCTCAGGCACATTGAATCATGTTTTAATATCAAAATTGTAGACCCCGGGACTGGGTTTACCAGTAAGATAATAGGGAGACATAGCTTCTGTGCACCTCAATGATGTCTGAGGCAGGAAGGTCTTCCTGGTGGTAGTCCCAGTTTTTAACCAGGGGAACTCTGTGCCTTACGTTCTCTTGTTCTAAAGGTGGATCACTGACAAGGGTTCAGGGCTGCTTCGTCTCATTCCTCCAAGCCCAGGGATCTGGGTAGAGAGGCACAGGGAGGTGAGACAGGATTCAGAGTGGCAACTATCCAATGTCAGGGAAGGGCAGGAACTGGAGGGGAACCAAAGGGCAAGAGAGCTCTGTTAGGTGAGGCCAAGAGTCCAACAGGGTGGGCAGCACTAGATGCTTCTAGATCTATAAGATCATGGGGTGGGGAGCAATGATCATCCTTTGGAGGGGAGAAGAAAGTATCTGGCTGAAGATGCCAGTAACACACCAGGTCTGCTTTCCGGATCTTAGCCACATCCTGAAAAGTGGGGAGGGGAGAGAGGAGCCTTTCTTTTTGTTGCCAGGGGCAACTGGCTCCTTATATGAACCTTCCTTTCAGAGGTTGGGCAGGGGAAGGGGGAAAGTCAAGTAAGTCTTGTTTGGAGGCCAAAAGATCTCCCTTTGAGGAGCCAGTGGTTCAGCCTGCTCATCTCAGCTGCCTCCACATCCTCATCCTCCATGTGCATCAGCACCTCTAGGAGGTCTGGCACTCCTGCTGAGGATGTTCCGGATGATGGAGAAGATGCTGGTAAAATAGCAAGGCTGTCTTCCATATCTTGGCCACCTCCTAGAAAAGGAAGGAGGGGAGAAAGGAGCCCTTTTCGTAGGCAAGAGCAATTGGCTACCTGGCTCCTTGTATGAACCTTCCATTCAATGGGTTGGGGAGGAGGGAAGGGAAAGGCAAAGGGGACCAAAATTCATGTGATGGGAGAGAGCACAGTTCTTCATGGAGGTCTTCTTGAGTGACATGTGGGCCATTCTCTTCCAGAGGTTTGCAATAATCTCAACTGTTTTTCTGCAGGTAACTGGCTGTCAGTATGCTTTCAGTGTTGGTTTGTATCCAGCTAGTGATCATTTTTAAAGTCTTAAATAGCTTGAGATGCTGACAACTGGAGGTGTACCTCTCTCTATACACCTGCCTGACTAATGAAGCCCTTCTTTGTGTCCCACCAGTGGGAGTGATACAATACCAATTTTGAATCATTTTACCCTGCTTTTAACTCCTTAAACATATATGTATTAATAATGTTTTTTGTGTAGTTGATATTATCTATACTCCATCCCCAGATCTTATTCTATAGGGAAAGTGAGAAATGTTTAAATAAAGAAATACATCCCATAGTCTGTTCATACATTGCTCTAATATGGGTAGGAAGGCTTACTTCTTTAAGGCAAACGTTATCATTCATTCCACTGCTGTTAAATAGCCAATATAAAATGCTGGTTGCTGTTTTATATCAGCCCCAGAAAACACATATAAAAGCAGGGGAGAGAAATAAAAGTGGCCACACTGGCTTGGCAAGAAAGTTCCTTGCTCATTACATTCATGAGACTACTTCTGCAGGCTATATGTGTAGGTGGTAGGGAGTTCCTACTTGGGAAGAAGGTGTGTGTCTTCTATTTCAAACAAAGCATCTTCTTGGAATGTTGTCCATTTTATCATAAAGGGGTGAAGAAAGCAGAGAGAACATATTATAATTAACACTAGTCAGTACTGTTTGTGTTCCTTTGCCTTTAGCCTGTTGCACTGACTAGGGACTATTACAGTGAGAAAGCTATGGGTACAGAGCTGAGGCAGGTTGATGAACTAACTGCTTGAAAACTATGCTGTGTAGAGAAAGCTCATACAAAAAGCCTTAGTGGGGCACAGCTTAATTTCTTTTGGCAACCTGAAGCCGGGAAGGAAAAAGACGTAGCTTGTTTGCTGTTCCTAAAGTTTTCCAAAGATGGGTTCCCTCTTCCAGCACCTGCGAGTGCTACTGTGGAAGAACTGGCTGAGTGTCAAAAGGCAACCAGTAAGTATAATGATTCATTCAAAATGAGAGAAACTCTTAGATCACTTGGGGTCTAGGGTGTGAAATTTTAAAAGAAAATGGTAGAAATATGTGTGTATGTGTGTGTAAATAATATCTGCCTGAGGGGGAAAATCAACCAAGAATATGGTGATATATGTGCTCATGGCCAGAGCTCAAAGATGTGTTGTCTTAAGTTAGAAGCTCTTATCTGACTTGCTGAAAATGCTGCTATTCTGCTTGAGATAATGTCCTTTTATTGTCTTATTTGTGATTAGAGAAATGATCACACTCAGAAGTGGTTATAGTGATTGTTACAACAGATACCAATTGCAGGAGTAGCTGTGTTAGTCATTAAACAAAACTGAAAATCCAAAATACATATTGGGGACACATTATGCTTGCTTTCAAAACTTCGTGATGTTTTCATCAGGCAAAGATGGTAGAAAAATTATTATGAAGAGGAAACAAAAGTGACACCGATAGAGTCACAAAAGCCTTCAGATCTCCATGTCTGGTTCTGGATGTTACACAGAGCATTTCCATAAAGGCAGAAAGTTGCCCTCCCACCTCACCTTTGAAGAATAACAGGGACAAAGCCTATAGAAGAAAGCCATAAAATTTCAATTCTCCATTGTAACCACAGGTTTTTTTTCCCCTTGAGATCTGTCACATCAGAAAATAGTGATGACTTGGGTCTGGCCTACATATGCAGAAGAATTAGATGGCAAAAATGCTGAGACAATGTGTATCACTTCACAGAACAGATGGGAATTGCATGGATTTTTTTCTCTCTTCTGATTTCTTGACTGTAGTGTTCCCTTTGATTAATGAGTGAGCCAAAGTATAGGAAATCTGACTGTCACAATGCCTTTACTGTTTACTTTAAAGTCATGTAAATCATCTGTGGTTATTTTTTTTGTTTGTACAGCATTTAACTGTAACCCTGCCTTTGCTCTTTCTTCCTTGACTTTGTTCAATAGTTATTCCAAGTCATATCTATTTTCTGCTAGAAGTGTGGTATTTGTATACCTTAAATTGTTTATGTTCCTTCCTCCAATTTTCACATCTCCTCCTTCAACCTTGCTTGACCCCCTTGCCAATTGCAAATCATTTTTTTCCTCCTTAATCTGAATAGGATTATGGATAGGAGAATTGGAGAATAGAATAGTCTATTCTCTCATTTAAAGTACAGGTTCCACATCAGGATACTCAAATGCTGTGGCACACCCATTTCTTTAAGAGCAATCCATGATTTCTCATTATCTACAAAATCAAAAGCTTTGCTATAATCTATAAAGCACAGGCTGATTGTTTTCTGAAGTTCTCTGATGTGCTTCATTATGTACATTTGCAATATGATTTCTAGTGCCTCTTCCTTTTCTGAAGCCAGTTTGGCCATTTGGCATTTCTCAATCCATAGCTGGTAAAAGTCTTTGTTGTAAAATTTTGGACAGCACTTTGCTTGCATGGGCATTTAGCACAATGATCCAGTTGTTACTGCAGTGCCTGCTTTCCTCTTTTTTTGGGACTGGAATGTATGTTGACCATTTCCAATCTGTGGGCCATTATTTTATTGTTTGTATGTGTTGGCAGATTTTTGTTAAAATTTTAGTGGATTCTGTTTCTGTAGGTTGAAAGAGCTCTACTGGTATTCCATCTGTTCCTGGGGATTTATTTCTCCCAAGTGCTTCCAGAATAGCTTTTATTTCACTTTCAAACATTGTAGATTCATCGTCAAATGGTTCTCCCTTGAATTCATCTGTCATATTTTCTTTACTTTTATACAGTTTTTCATTGTACTGTTTCTATCAACTTTTTATTTCTTCTTGATCATGTAGTGTGATCCCCAGATAGTTACACAGCGTCTCCACTCTTGATTTAAATTTTCTTGGTTATAGTTTCCTATGATTTCTTGGAAAAGGTCTCTTGTTCTACTCTTTTTGTTGTCATTTTCTATTTATCTCCATTCATAGTTATAGTAGTTCTCTTCATCCCTGTGTACAAGGGTTCTGACTTTACTTCTGTTCATTTTAGTTTTGCTTCTTATGTTTCCTTAATTGCTTGAAGAGTTTTATCTGTTATCCAATGAATCTTTTTTCTTTTCTTTTTTTGATTAAGTCAGTGTCTTTTTGCATTTAATATTCCTAGCTTCATTCTACAGTTCTACTGGCTCCCTGTCAACTAGGCTTCATAGTGCAGTCTATTTTTACATTATCTTCAAATTCTGCAGGGATATTCTTCAAGTTTAGGGTGGAATAAAGATTGATGTATTGTTCTTCTTTAGCTTTATTTTTTACTCTGATGCTAGCAATTTACGTTCTGTGCCACAATCTGCTCCTAGTCTTGTTTTCACAGAGAGAATGAAGCTTCTCAACCTTCTGCTTCCAATTATGTAACCTATTTGATTTCTACATGGACATTAGGTGATGTCCACATATATAGTCTGCCTGAAGAATGTGCTTGCAATGAACAAACTGTTGGCCTCACAAAATTCAATCAGTCAATCTTCTGCTTCATTTCTTTATCCTAGGCCAAATTCTCCTATATGTTCTATTCTGCTCTGTTTCCTACTTTTGCCTTCTAATCACCTACACTTATCAACATGTCCTGTTTTAGTGTGAGGACAATTTCCTCCTGGACTCCAACACAGAATTTTTCAGTTTCCTCCTCTTTTACCTCTAGAGTTGGAGTATAAACTTGGATTATGGATATATTTGTGTCCCCCCCCCGAAGTCTTATTGATATTATTCAGGCAGACTTTGCAATATGTCCCCTGACTGCTTTTGCTACATGTCTCCTCACTATTAATGCCACTCTGTTTCTTCTTAGAAGAAGAAATGGAGTGGTGGTGGGATTGTATGCTCCTATGAGGGAAGCGGTTGTGCTGATGATAGCATCACTGCAGGTAGGGTCTCCTATGTCAGACAGGCTTTTGCTTAGGAGCCAGACTAAATGTAGCAAGCAGCTACTGGGCAGCAGCAGTGGTGTTTGTGTGTGTGTGTGGTGGGAGAGAAACTGGCAGAGGATCTCTCAGAGACAACAGCAGTGGCACCATAGTTAAACTTATTAATACTGTGTAGAAGAAGGCACTGGTAAACCACTTCCAAATGTCTTTTAGCATGAAAAATGTATAATGACACTATCCAAAATAAAACAAGAGATAGTGCCAGAGGGTGAGACTCCCAATTTGGAAAGCATACAATGAGCTGATGGGGAAGAGCAGAGGACTAGGATGAGTAGTACTGTGACTGACACAACTGGACTCAAACCAAAATGATATTCAGCTGTTGATATGGTCAGAGGTGAAAAGAAAGTCTGAAGTTGCACAATATTTATTATAGGAACATGGAATGTGAGAAACATGAATCAGGAGAAGGTAGATCTGGCAAAACAAGAAATGGAATGTATAAACATTCTGGATCCAAGTATATAAATGAAATCCTGGCACCTGTATAATATGTATGACTTTCTTGGTAACATGACTGAAGGGTGTGGAATCCTGGTGCTCTGAATGACCCGAAGTACAGTGTAGCAATTGGCTATGTGTAAAAATACCCTTTCCAAATTGCAGCAAAATATTTGTTTAAAATAAATAAGTAACATAATACAGCAATATGTCTCAGCAGACTCCTAAAATTGTGTAATAACTCTATATTCTGAGATGTCCCTGCAAGTTAGACTTGATAGTTGACATCTATCAGACTCTGTGCTAGTCACAGAGGGAATGAGAAATGGGTGTTTACTTGCCTCCATCCTTTTAAACCTTTTTATTAATGATGTAGTAGAGTTCTTAAAAGGTGATTTATTTTCCATTTAAAGCAGGAAACCAGAAATACTTTATTCTCCTTTATGAAGAGGCTGAAAATTTGATTTTTCACACTCAGTTGGGCTTATATAGATGGTTGAAATGGTTAAGTTTATAGTGTAGACATTAATTCCTTTCTATCAACTACCAAAAATTAAAAATATCTGGTAAATCTAAACAAACCCTTAACTGATCACTTGATGGAAGTAAACTTGAGCAAGTACCCTTCTTTAAGTACCCTGGGCTTTTTTTCCGGTGGACTAGCACACGGACCTCATAAGTTCAGTGAGGTACTCTGTTAGCCATCAGAACATTAAATAGATTAAATGGTTGTATAGGACATCTTAGAACTGTGCAGGATTATAGTTATTCCAAAACTGTTACATGGGGCTCTGCTTTGGCCCATAGCTAAGCTGGACTCAGTAGAAAGACCTCAAAACACATATTTACATAGACTTTTGGCAATTTCTGTATCCACTAGAACTGGAATTACAGTAATCCCCCCTGATTTCCATGATTTCACTTTCCATGGTTTCAGTTACCTGTGGTCCAAAAATATTCATTGGAAAATTCCATTGTCCTACCACCCACACCTTGCCTGATCCCTGCTCTACTTTAACTGCTCCTCTGCCAACATCACCACAGGAAACAGATCTGGTGTCACCAGAAGTAGCCAGGCAACTTCAGTTGGCTTTGCAGGGTACTGTATGCTACATTCACAGGGGATCTTGGAAAGTATCCTCCCCACACATATTATAAGGAGGCACTACCGTAGTTTGTGCAGAATTGAGTGTAAGGATTATCAAGGCTGAAGTCCTTAGAAAGCTTTGGTTTTTTTTGGTTAAAAATTTTGCTTAAGCAGGTTTCAGAACTTATCTTGTTGCTAGTGGTGGACATGGGCCCAAACACATGGAAACAAAACACCATGAATCTGAGATTTTCCACTTCTCTCCTTTTAGCTCAAAGATATTACAGAACTAAATGATTCCAGAGTTCAAAGATATGGAGATGCAATCTCAGGTAGCTGGAATTAAGGCTTGTCAATCTAATACCTTTTACGACTCTTTCATTCCTTCATATATATCACTACCAAGGTATCTGGTAGCCTCGCCAAATAACAAGATGAGAGTAGCTTTTACTTGGCAAAATTAAATGTTCTCTTTTTGGCAGATTGGATTGGTCATTCAAAGGTAACATCTTAGAGGGACAGTTCTGATCCTTTATCTATCAAACACTCATGCTTTTGGATTGCTCCAGCTATAAGTGTCTTAGAGATAAATATATCCAGCTGCTGTTAAAATCAATGAAGGGAAAGTCATCTTCTGTAAAGGTCTGTGTCTTTTTCTTGTCTAACGTTGATAAAGATGTATCTTAGAACATCTATTTTTTTTCAGTGCTTTGCAGATGCATAACACAGGAATTAAAGTTTTTATGCAAAATTACCAAACCTCTGATAGTCCATGGGCAGAGTTTGAAATGGAGTATTCATCACTTACTTATTGAGCTTTAACTGTGTTTAATGGCAAATTGCTAAATTACAATAAACTGCTTGCTTACTTGTTCATTGCAACTCCTCTGAATCCTTTGAACTAATCTCTAAGGTGAATGGATGATCTTGTCTTAAAGTGGCAGGCTGGTTGGCTACCTACTCCAGGCTTCTCTGATTTTCATCCTGTGGTTGCTTCCTTTTATCTAAAATTGGAGTATTTTTTTCCACCGTGTCCAATTATGGTTGTGTATTGGTTTACAAAACAGTAAAACAGATCCCCACTACAGTTTCATCTCTAGAGGCCAAAGAAAATGTTCTTTCTCCTTTTAACTTTTTCAGTGACTTGTTTCTCATCAGTGCAGTTGCTTTAAGATATCCATAAGTCCAAAGTTGCTGTTGGAGCAGTGTGCTCCATCAAGGAGTATTTTATCTTTGCAGTGGTTCAAACTGAATCAAAATCCTCAAGGAGAAAAGGTGATTCAATGGGACAGATGTGAGAAGAGGCAGCCAGGTGAAGATTCATGCTAGGACATGGATTTGGGAGAGGAGTTATTTAGTATTCCTTCTGCTATTCTCTCCCCTAGGACTCTGTTGTCTTTTTGAACAAGAATGTCTTTCTACATGCATCTATATTTTGAAAAACAAGTCCATCTGATCTTTGAGTCTTTTCATCAAGATGTTAAAAGAGTCTTTGAGCCTTTCCTCCTGCTTTGGATGCAAATATGTGATTATTCTCAATGAAGCAAAAAGAGAGAGAGATGTATTGCAAATGAGCATTCTGCCCAATGTGGGCTTATCTTTCTTATTAGAAAACCACCTGATGCAAGAGCTCCTTTAAAACACTTGTGAAACCACCCAGTGACTCAGGGATGGAAGACACTAATACTTTTTGGAAACATATGCAGACACTCTGAAAGTATAACCATGGAGACCCAAAGTCCTTCCCTTCCACCTACAGACTTCCTACCTTGAGCAGGAATGTAAGGTCTGAAGGGAATTTGCAAGCTTGTTTAGTTGAATGTGGTTACAGTCCTTCCAGAGCTCAAGAAGCTTGACTAGGTACAAGGAGGACAGTGAACAAATTCATCTGGACATGCCTCTAATTTCCCTTTAGGTCAGACTGTGAATTTGAGGCCACATGCATCTCTCCAACTGTATTACAACCCTCAGTCCCTCCTGACTTCCCACACTGCCCTGTTTCTGTTTGCTGTATGGGTCATGTCTTCTAGAATTGGTCTCTGGGAAATATGTTGAGAAAGTGTCCACTGCCTCTGGGAGTCATCCTTGGTAAAGCCACGCAGTACCAATGCAGTTGAAAGAGAGACCAGAAACTGGAGACAGGCAGGGATGAAAGGAATGAGAGAAAGTTCAAAGAAAACAGTGGAAAAGCTGATGGAATGGTCCACAAAGAAAAGCCCAATCCAGGTGTTTTGAAACTGTTATCCATGGAGGGGCTGCAGTACAATCTGTGTCAGCCCAATTCACTCCACCCAGACCTGAGGAGGCTTGGGAAGAGAACATTGCCTTGAAAAGTGTGTATCTCTGTATGACTGTATTTTCTTCACTTGTTAGATTTGGTGTTTTTATTGAAATAGCATACTTCATACAGCTGTGGTGGATCCTTAAGGCATTGTGCTTAATGGTAGCTTGAGAAGCTGCTCCTTGTGACACCATCCTTGTGACACCACCCTTGTAATATCACCAGGGCTTTCATGCATGACATCAGCAGAGGACATCTCCAGGACTCAGGTTTTGCTCCTAAAATCTCAGGGCCTGGGATAGTCCCAATCTGGTGGCAACTCTACTTGCTCTATCACGCTGATCATCTCATTGACCACTAACACTGTTCAGTAAGGAAGTGTCAGCCTGAACTACATCAATGGTACATAAGCAGTGGTGGCAGACTGTGGAGAGACAGTAGCATCCAAATGTCTGAAAGGAATGATGGCCAGCATCCACATTTAGCCAACCCTCCAAACTGTGGAAGTCTTCTCTTACAACAATTCATCACTTGCACTGTATTGCCTGTTCATGTGCCCCATCCATATTTTGCTCTGGCAAGTCCACTGAGGGCTATTGCAATGTCTGAGGGGACTACCAGTTTGCTGGTAGGTCAGAAATCAGGACACGTTCCAGCAAGTTGTTCTCTTTTACACCTCCCTCTTATATTCACTTTCACCTTTGGCTGTACATCCATTGTGTGAATCCTCCCCTTTCCCTTTGAATTACACAGCATGAAATCTCTCCACTTTTGGGTGGCTGCATATGCCTATATTTGAAACTGTTCTCAACAATTTCATATATGGAGGTTACGTCTACAGTCCCTCCTCTGCATACTTACTTGGTTGGGACTGACTTTAGAGTAAGCAGTGTTGGCTGGTAGGGAATCCTAGGATTTAGTCTGAACTATAAAGGAGTTGTCTATGATTCTGCATGTACATATTTTGGGAAAATGATTCAGTATCTTGGATAGCTCTTCTAAAATTCAGACAAAACCTCTGAATGGATTCACTATTCCCACTGACATGACAGCATCAGTTGCCCCTGAGAGTAAATGACATGTATGGAAATATGCATAGAATCACCTGCATCTTCTCTTTAAAAATCTCTCTGCCTTGTTATTTGCATAAATATCTGGAGGGGAAAGCAGAGAAAGTATCTGTCATATGCAGAAGCACGTCAATCCACGTAAGTTTTACATTTACAAACCAATCAATTCACGAATTGCTTTAGGATATACACAAAACTTCCAGCTACGTCTGCTCAATAAGACAGCCCAGTAATAATATGAAAAAGTCTGAGTGCATAAATTTCGTTTCACATTTAAATACACAATTTCATTAGGAAATACTGTGGCTTTATCATGACAAAAATAGATGTCTCTGTCCGAAAGCTGCTTCAATAGCTGCTCCAACCAGCTACTGTTTAAAATGAATCTTTAAATGAATTTAATTGTATAGATTGTTTAATTGCTTTGAAAAATAAGTTTTACATACGTTTACTGAAGTTAATTATTTTTTTAAATCTGTTCTGGTTTTAATATTCTGTAAGTTGTCCTTGGGAAAAGGGCAAGATATAAATCAATAACATACTACTAGTTCTACTACTGCTACTAAATTCTTTCAGATGCTGCTTCTGTTTTCTTTTCAAAGGACCCTGCTTAAGAACTGCTTAAAATGGGGACATCCTATTTCTCCTGCTGACATGGTGACAGTCCTTTAAATATTCGCCTAGTACAGCAGCTATTCATGTGGACAAACCATCGCTGAAGGTTGACATATTTCTTGAGTCTTCCAGTTCTAAGCTAGTCAAATGTCAGAGACAGAGTACATAAAACCAGCTTGAATTGCTTTTTGGTTTTTTGATACCCTACCTCACCCCCAAGTGCCACGGTTCAGAGTTCCGCCTTCTACACTTTCTCTGCTCTTCTAATTTCAGGCAGACCCTCCTCTCCTTATTTCATATGGTCCAGGGGACTGCTGTGAATGAAATGGAAATCACGTCCAGCAAGATCTCAACATAGGGGTTATCTGTACTATACAATTATATCAGTTTCATACTGCTTTAACTGCCTTTGTCTCCATCCTATGGAATCCTGGGATTTATAGTCTGGTGAAGTACTTAGAATTTTTTGTTGAAAGATATTTCAGCAAACTGCAATTTCAAGACTCTGTAGGATGGAGCCTTGACAGTCAAAGTGGTTATTAGTCTGTTGCAATAGTATAGATTAGGTACACTATAACTATTTGGTTAAGAAAATAACCTCTTCAAAACTCTCTTAGGTTGTGTGGGAAGATGCAGCAGCTTCTACACTTGTTTTTGCTGTTCTCTTGTCCGCTAGGGATGAGATGGCTTAGACAGAGACATGTTAGGAACTTTCCTGTTTCTTGGCTTTGCCTGTCAGCAACCTGTTCCAAAGCGTTATGGGTGGATTACATTTATCTGGTTCAGACTAGGTTAATTAAGGCCTTTTCCGCACTTTGTTTTTGCAACAGGGCAGAGCGTCCTCCAGCGAGGACATTTGCACTTAGGGGCGGACTGGGTCCGGACTACTTTCTGTGGTTTCAGACTTCAGCCCGCTCCGGAACGACCAGAAGTGGTCGCTCGCTGTGCTATTGAAAGACTGCTTAAAACAGGTCTTTCAACAGCGCGGCACGCCCCACTCCATGCCTGTGCTCCAGTGTAGATTTGCAGGCTTGCACCAGCGTGAGCCTGCAGATCTTCCAGGGGTGGGCTTTAGGTTGGCGAGCTTCACTGGTTGGTGGAGAGCCTCCACCAGCCGGAAGCCGCTGTTTCGTCCCCGGAGCAGTGTGTAGCGCGGCCACACACTGCTCCGGATCAGCCTGGATCCTCCGAGGGAGCACGCCAGTTCGGTAAGCAACAGAACAGGGCGTTTTCCTCACCAAGTGCGAAAAAGCCCAAAGTGACTGCCCTCTGTTGTGAATAAAAGAGACTAAGCCATGCTGAACTCTTTCTCCATTTTGTTTTTAAGGCCTTTCTTGCTCTCTTGTCTCATGAAGGAGGATTTGTGCTAATATGCCTGCCTGCTGTCTTAACTTCTTTGGTGTAGATTAGAGAGAATCAAGCTACCCTATCATGAGAATCTGTTTCTCTAGTAAATACTCCTCCTATTGAGGATTCTAAACTTTTTTTCTGTCTGCATGTTGGTTCTTTTACATTCATCCTCCTAAGATGGGCACTTCTGGTGGAATAGTAGAATCCAGCACAGTTGGGAAGAGAGACATCTCACTTTTCCATTGCAGACTCACCTCCCAGATAACCCTAAAACCTGCTTTGGAGGGCCAGAAACCAATTCAATGCTTGCTTTGGGGATGTCACAGTGGACTATGTAGGGAAGGGAAAGGGAGGGGTGTTCCATTGCACTGGTATAGCAGTGGGAGTCCAACATTGCATCTGGGCCATTATTTGTTACATCAGGTCTCAGCAGAAGAGTCAGATGCTCTGGTATCATCAATATGTGTTTTATTACTCAGATGAAAATGAATGTCCAACAGAATTTTTTCCTAAATTACCTGTTAAAACATTTTGACAACCTTAAAACTGAAATGATTATTTGCTCTCTGTTCTTCTCTTTCACAGTTATGGTTGTTAACATTAATAACATGGCCTATGGTTTCATTCATCCTTCTGGCCCTCATAAGAATCAGATTCCCTCCAGGTCCTCAGCCAAACTGTAAGTCATTTTTCATTTTTATTGTGAAGATGCGTGTGGGATATACATCATTACATCAAGAGAAAAGCTCTTAATGTTGTTCAGTCCTAGAAGTGAATTCTTCACACATACCTCCCTGTGATTTTTATAAATATTGCATTTCATTCATAACCTGTCTTTAGCCTTCATTAATACCATTGTCACCAAATTGTATATCACTGGTGCTGCCTATGAAGGTTGCCAGAGGTCCTTGATTGTTCAGGTATACTTCAGTTAACAAAGTAGATGTGTTGCTGGGCATTGCCTCTTTAAGAGAAAATTTGGTAGAAGATGAAGAAATAACGTGGAATGTACAGGAATAGGTTCCTTCTTGAAGACATGTTTCAGAAAACTTTTTCTCTCAGAACTAGCACTATGTGAAAACAATCAGGTCAGGTAAATCTTGCATGAATAAAGAACACTTTTAGAACTTTTGAGAGACCACTTGAAAGCTTCTTCCCAAAATGTATTTCTTTCACCAGCCTCCATTTTAAGGGCCAAACTTGCAGATTTGTGCTTTTTTTAACACGCTGGAGGCAAGCTGATGAGGAAAGCCTATCTGATTCCCCCCCCCACCGTCTCTCTGTTTTGCTGTTTACATATGCTCAGTGAGTGATTCTGGAGGCCACTGGTATTTACCTTGCCTTTAGTGGGCAGGCACAGCCACTACAATAAGTTCAGCAGAATCCCATACTTCCCAGCTCAAGCTTTATTGCATTGTTTGCTGCAAGTTGGATAGAACATGAAAAACAATGGGTCTGTCTAAAAGAAGTAGATGTGCCACAACATTTGATTCTTCTGCTTTGTAACCTATACTGAGGACAAGAAGCCACTACCAGGACAGAATATGGAGAAACAGAATGGTTTCAAATTAGCAAGGGAGTCAGACAAGGGCCCTTTTCACACGCGGGGAGCCCAAACGGGGCGGCGCACACAGGGGGGGAGATTACCTGCGTGCGGTTTTCTCCGCCCCTGCTCCATCCCTGCGGGGAGCACAGCTCCGCTGCTCCACACACCGCCAAATTTCGGCGGCGTTTGGCGGCGCCCAAAATGGCGGCTGGCGGCTTCCGGCGGCGCTCCGCCAATCAGGGCAGCGTGCCAGCCAGAAGCCCCCCCCGGGCAGATCTGCAGAGATGCACTAATGTGTCTCTGCAGGTTCACACTGGGAGCAGCGGCGGATTAGTGCCGGCGAGTTTCGTAAAAACCACCTGGGAAGGTGGTTTTTAAAAAACTCGCAGCGCCACCCTTGCGGCGGCACTCGAGCGGCACTCGAGCGGTTGGAGGTGTGGAGCCTCACCTTTTCCAACCGCACTAGATCGCCCGGTGGTGTGAACGACGTCCGTCTCCCATCGTCTGGAGGCGGAGTTTTACCCCCATGTGGAAATGGCCAAGGCTGAATGTATCATCATATTGGGTGTTTAATTTATATACTGAATGTATTATATGGAAAGCTGGATTAGACTTGGAGGAAGGAGACATGAAAACTGAAGGAATAAGCATCACTGGTTAAGATATTCAGATGATTCCACGTTACTGGCAGAAAATAGATACCCGTATATTCTGGCGTATAAGACGACGGGGCGTATAAGACAACCCCCAACTTTTCCAGTTACAGTATAGAGTTTGGGATATACTCGCCGTATAAGACTACCCCTCTTCCAACGCACACCAAATAAAAATTAAAAAAACATCAGATTTGATTTCAGTATGGTAATTTTAATTCAAATGCTTATGATATGCAGGTAGACTTTTATCCGTATTTTAACTAGTTTAATTTTAAGTTGTGAATTCTCATTCGGGAGGGAAAGGGGAGGCCTAAATAAATGTAATAATAATAGATCAGTCACTGTTCTGATAGCCAGTGTAGTATAGTGGTTTGAGTCACAGGAGGAGAGCAAAGCTCTCCTGCTCATGCTGCAGTCTTCAAACAGAACAGCTAGGAAACATTCGTTCTGGAAGGTTATTTGAGAAAACACTATCAATAGTTGCGCATTGTTTGAACTTCTTTCATTCATTTTTTTTCCTCAGAACTAGCCTGTTTTTCCTCCAAGTTTCTCTCTCTGTGGATCAGAGAGAAAGAGAGAAATCTGCATTTTAATTGACATTCCAGAGAGGTACAGAGGCTGCTTATTGCATCTATTCAAACCAAACAGGCTTTTCAGATGAAAATGAGTAAAGGCAAGTTGAAGATTTACAGGGATTTGGTACAAAGGAGACAATGAGGTTTGAAATGTTGATGGCACTTCACACCAACAGCATAATGGACCACTGTTTGGCCCTTCTGCCACTGCAGGCACTTTGGCTGGTGAGCCAGTGGCATCAGGTTACAGCAACAGCCCCTGGCATCACGTGGCAAGTGGTAGGATGAGATCAGTCTTATACCCCAAAATGCTTTCCCTGCTAGCTTTCATATGGAGGAATGAAACAGTTGCTGTGAGTATACACATGGAAGGTCAGTCTACAACTGATCAGTCCAGATGACTGCGGCGGCGGTGCTTCTTCCGGGGCGGCGGGGAGGGAAGCTCGGCAGGCCACGCGAATGGCTGCGGTGGCGGCGTTTCTTCCCGGGCTGGTCCAGAGTATTTCTGGCTTTCATCTTCTGCACAGTTTACATTTTAAAAATTATATGTACCTATATATAAAACATAACCACTTCCTGGCAGTGGGAAAATGAGAGACATGGAAGAGCTGGGCCTTGAAGTACGAGAGAAGTCCTCCTCTCTCACCCTCCAATTTCTGCTGAAAAGAGAGGCGGGCCAGGCGGCATTCCAGGCGGCCAGAGCGAGGCACCAAGGGGGCCAGGTCCCTCTGGTTGGCTCAGGAGGGAACGTGAGAGCTGCCTGACTGACTTGACACAGTTCCATTCCAGAGCCAGAAGGAGGGAGGGAGGGAGGGAGGGAGGGAGGGAGGGAGGGAGGGAGGGAGGGGGGGAGAGGCTCTCTCCGCCCTCCTCTCCTCCCTTCAACCCCCGTGTCGAACAGCTCGAGTACACACACTAGGTGACTGGAGACGCATCCCTCCCTCTGGCCAGCTTGTTCTGCTCTCGCTCCCTATCAGTACAAAACAACTGTTATGCTGCTTTATTTACTCCTCTTACCTACCCTGGGCTCAAGCCAGCCACTCTCACGCTCGCTCTTTTCCACTCGTCTCCATCCCACATACACACACACACATGTCCGCCCCACTGGAGCGCTGCCTCGTCTTGCTCCCACTCCCACTCCGCAGAACAAAGGAATGCGCAGCGCGGCAGCAGTAGTGGTGGCAGTGCCATCCAGCCCCTTCCACCGTGCGCCCCTTTCCCAGTCATAACAATCAACGCCTAAGATGGCCTTCCGCCAGCCTTCAGACGCACGCAAGGTGGTGGCGGCGGCGGCAGCAGCAGCAGCTCGGTCGGTCGCACCCCCAGCTCCCCGCTTTCTCCCCCAGCTGGCTGCCTTCCCCCAGTGTTGAGCTCCATTGCTCCGGGAAAGAACGGCCCTCTGGAGGGCCAAAAAAAAGCGGAGGGGCAACCCTCTCCCATTCCAGCTCTCTTCCTCGCAGCCTGTGGCCCCGCTCTTCATTGAGCCAGGCTGATTCCCCAAAAAGGACGAAAGGATGGGTCGAAACCTCCATGGAGGCAGCCACTGAAAAACTGAGGAAAGTGCCCCGGAGGTAAAATTATTACGACCTCCGCCCCGCCCCGCTGACGACAGTCCAATGCTGAAAAGACCCCGGCGATGGAAAAGCAGCGTATGTGGAAGCCAAAAGCCGTGCCCACCCACCCCTCCCCCCTCCTCCCTGACAGCGGCTTTAAAAGGACTTCTGAAATGACTTCGTCGGGATGGGGGTTCATTCTCCCTCCGTGTCCCCCCCGCCCACCCACCCGCCAAAAAGACTCCCAGGTGGATTTGCTTGTTTCAAAAGTAAAGTTATAAAAACAATCTGGAAAGGGAGCAAATGCGCAATAAACCTATGTTTCCATCACACGTTGGAAGAATTACGGGCATTGGGAATGTGTAATACTGCAGCAGCGGCGCTTCTTCCCGGGCGGGGGGAGCTCGGCAGGCCGCGGGAACGGCTATGGCGGCGGTGCTTCTCCCCCGGCGGCGGCAGCGCTTCTCCCCGGGCGGGAGGAAACTCTCTGGCGTATAAGACGACCCCCAAATTTTTAAAAGTTTTTCGGGGGTTAAAAGGTCGTCTTATAAGTTGCTGCAAACTGTATTCAAAGTGCAAACGTAGTTCACACTCAGTTAACTCAGCAGAGGAAAGAAGACAGAAAGTGGCACAGTCCTGCCCTTCTCAGCAGGCTCAGGCAAAAGCAAACTGCTGCAACCTCTCTTAGCCATCTTGACCACACTGATGTTGCTTGGCCACATGTGTGTTGGTTTTTATGTGTAAGGTGTTGAAAGGTATGCACAATACAGCATTACAGTCTCACTTTAACAGCTGTGGTTCCATCCTATAAAATCCTGGGATTTGCTGTTTCAAGAAGGATATTCTCAGCCAGAATGCTCCTCTAGTGTCTCAACCAAGCTACCAGTCCCAGGATTCCACAGAATGCAGACATGGCAGTTAAAATGGAATCATAGCACTATAATTCTGTAGGGTGACAGGGTGTGGACCCAGATCAAGAAACAGAGCTGCTCCAAACATTTACATCCCCAACTTTCCAGTAGGAACAGCATGGAAGGAAAAGCCCGTTCCCAACAAGGCTGGGCCAATGTGGTGTTTTTGTCAATGCAGAGTTAATATGTGTTGTTCTAGAAGTGTTGAAATGCCAGCCTCACTCTCTGTGGTTCTTTTTTCTTTCTTTTTTTTTTGGACAGCTGCCTATATGAGAAATCAGAAATGCCTGAGAGCTGATCTGAATTCACTATATTCAGCATCAAGTTGGTGGAACCTGTTTGTTGGAATGTTTATTAATACTTTCCTCTTCATTTTTAAAAATATGCTTATGGAGAGCAAACTATTTCACAGGCTCATGTAAGAGCTATAGGAGTAAGCCACAGTGCTTGTAGCAGCATGAAACTCGCTGAACAAGATATCTCTCCTGCTAACAGATTTTTCTCCAGACTCTGTATGATATTTCAAAATAGGGCAAGAGATGTCTTTTATTAAATCAGTTTCAGATGCTGAAAGGTCTGAAAGTTTTTACACTTCTTGGAAGAATTTCATTAGGATGAATGGCAAATTTTCAAGTGATTTTTTTCAGGTGAGAGTATTTCATGGCTCTCTTTTAAAAACAAGCAAGCAACAACTTTAATACAGTCAAACTTATTTCCCCCCTAAATGTGAATAACATGGAGGGGGTGAAAAAGTGGGGAGGTTTAATCCCCTTCCAGTAACCATTCATCTGTTTAAAAATCCACCTCCAACTACTTTGCTGTTTCAGAGGAAAAGAGCTGTATATTTGGTATTTTTTTCCTACGTATGAGAAAGCAGCTCTGGGTTCTAAGCTGCCAAAAGATACATCAGATCAAGAAGCACTGACTTTTTGAAAAGCAGTAATTATTGCAATGAGATTCAACCTCAACCATGCTGGTAATCCCCAGAAATGAAGCAGGAGCCAAGCAATTCAAAGGCCAGCAGTAAGAGGTTCTAGGTGGTTTGTCTTCAGAAAGAGGACAGCCAGTTCTTGTTCTAGTGAAAGGCGGCTTTTTGAAGTTGATTTGCTCAGCACTCCTACTCATGGGCCCATGTTAGTCAGCTGGATGTGGTGGGGAGGGGCTTCACAAAATGAGTTTTGGAGAAAGTACATTCCACAGATATTATAGGAGGTAGAGTGGCAAAGCATAGTTTTTAAGCTCAAAGTTCAGATGATGTACTGCCACAGCTTGACTACTCATTATAGAGTGATTTTCAGGCTATGCTCATTAACAATGATTAATATTAAATATTTTATTATTTTATTTATAACATTTTTTGTTATTTTATTAATAATTATTTTGCTGTTGTTCCAGTTCTTGTGCCTTACCCCACACCCTCTCAGAGCATGTACCAAGGACAGTGAAAGTCAACATCAGTATTAATTGCCTTTATTTTATGTGCTCTGTATTGCTGCGTTATTAGACCTATCAAGTTGTGAGGGGAGTACCGACCTCTACTTTGTACTTTGCTTATCAACTACCAGTATATTTAGAAGCCTTTTCCAAAACCCTGAAAGAATAATCTTGCCAGGAATTTTAATTCTTCCTCATAACCTAGACTCTATTCCAAACTATGCATGAACACAACTTTCTTATATTTATAATTATCATTGTGCTAGATGTAAGGAATGATACTGAAACAAGATGATCTAGAAGCAGCACAAAGAAAGCACTCTCTGTATATGGTGTGCTAGTACAGAGTAATTAAACTGGTGCTTTGTAGTAGAATACAGTGCAAGGAAATGTGAGAATCTTGCTCCAGTCAATCAGATTCAATCAGAAATCTCCTTCTAAACAAACTCAGATCAAAACTATAGACATAGGCCATTTCCACACAGGCTAATAGAAATGGTGCAGAGCGTCCTCCAGGGAGGACATCTGCACCTGGGAGCGGACTGGGTCGGACCTACTTAACGTAGATCCACACCTCAGCCTGCTCCGAAACGACCCCAAGTGGTCGTCAAGCATGCTTTTCAAAGACTGCTTAAAACAGGTCTTTCAAAAGCACGGAGCGTGCCATTCCATTCCCACTCTCCGGTGCAGATTTGCAGGCTCGCACCAGTGCGAGCCTGCGATCTGCATGGGGCGGGCTTTAGACTAGTGAGCTTCAGCTGTTGGTCGAGACCCTCAACCAACTGGAAGCTGTCATTTTCGTCTCCAGAACAGCGCGGACCAGACCGGGGAGCCAAGAAGTCCGGTAAGCAGCGGCATGGGGTGATTCTCTCGCCCCGTGCGGAAATGGCCATAGATAACTGCTGTGTGGTTCTAGCCTAGTCTTCTGAAATAAGGATAGAACATTGGCCCCTGACATGTTAGTTTTCTCTGCGTGGTAAATTTTTTGTACAGTGTAATTTTCCATCAAGTGAAACACTGCCTGTTTGGATAAAGATTCACAGGTTCAATAGGAACTAGGCCTTAGACTCATAATAAAGACAAAGCTTTCCACTACATGGGCGTGATCTGTGATTTGTAGCAGCGTCAGTTCTGCCAGTACTGTTTCCAGTCTTCACAGAAGGCCAGTCCTAGGCCATTTCCAAAGGCCCCTCCCTAAACTGCAAACCCCAGGATTCCAGAGGATGTTGAAACTGGAATCATAGCACTACAACAGTCTAGTGTGGAAATGGTCCTAGACTCAGAGATTCAGTTTCACTTATTACAAGTCATTAAAGAAATCACTGCATGTAGAAGAATGCAGATAGAAGGACTGTGTTCTTGCCCTCCAAGTCGAAGCACCTGACCTCCAGGCATACATGAGAAACATTGTGCGGGAGGAATAACAGGGTGTGAGCTACAGTAGGAGAAAATTACTAGTGTCTGCTTCTTTCTCAGCACTACCTAGAAAGGTGAAGGAAATTTGAGTATGGCAGATAAGAGTGGGAAGATTGTTGTGATAAGAAGAGGCAAAGACTCAACATGGAACCTGAACAAAAATAAGCGATCAGGGAACTTAAAAGAAGTATCTAATGAAAGAGACTTTCTCTACAACTTCTTATACCACAGTGAATTTGTTTGTGCTTCATGTTCCACAGGACTCTTTTTTAGGGGCAAGCAATGCAGTGACTTCACAAAATTACATTCAGTTGAAATTAGGAAGACAAACTTTCCTTTGGTGCTGGAATCTTTTCTTTCCTTCCTTTGGCCTTTCTCCAGTTGCTAGCCTCAAGTAGAATAGACTCATGAAACCAATGAAATAATACCTAAGTGCTGATTTACCTATTGATTCAGTGGTTCTACTTAAACTGAGATTAGCAATTGGATTTAGGTCAGGGGTAGAATCAGGCTGCCCTCCGGTTATTTTGGTATAGATGAAAAATGAACATTAGCAGACACCTCAAAGGAAACCATAGCTATTGGTACTAAAGTAACTCAGAAGCACAGAATTTTCCTTGTTTGTCAATGCTGCTTTTGTTTTTGGACAAAACCAAGAAAGGACTAATGGTAGAGATAGAGATGAGATTCCGCTTCACAGGTTAAAGGCTAGATATCTTGATTCTAGATTTGCAAAGTAGGACTGAGCTGACAGGTTATCTGAATGTGGGGCAACTGGTTATGTTTATGTCTGAGTAGGTGTGCAGTTATTTAAAAATCAAAAAACAAAACTAGGAGTCTAAGGGTTCTGGTCCATTTCCTGCAGCAGCCCTGTTCAAGGCGCTGGTTTTAAATTGCCAAGTCTTAATCAACAAGAGTAGCTGGAGGACTACCACCCACGTCATGAAACTGCCTAACCGTTAAAACGTACACTTCCACATATCACAGATGAAAACTGGGAAACATACGGACAAGCAACATCAGAGTATAGTCAGAATGGCAAAAGTTGTTAATGAGGAAGAACACATACACTAGGAATTAAGCAGTTTACTTTTGCTTGAGTCTATAGAGAAGGGCAAGATTCTGTCCTCCCTTCTCCTCTCCCCCTGCTGAATTAATTGAGGGCAGACTACTTTTGCGCTTTGAGCTCGGTTTGCAGCAATTGAAGGAAACTGAGGACAAAGGGGGAAGGTGGGAGGAGGAGCTTGAAACTGGAACATTTGAAGAGCAACTGAAAAAGTGGGACAATAAATCATTAATCAGGATTGTCCCAGATGAATTGGGACAGTTACAGGGTATGTTAAGACTGGCTTCAGAAACATTGTCAAAGTCCTTCCACCAACTGAAATAAAGCAGTTCATAACAGGAAATGGAATTTCACTGGTAGCATACCATCCATAGCAGGGTGGGCAAAATGCAGCCTTTTGTATTTTGTTGGGATGCAACTCTCTTTTGCCCTAGCTACATGCTGCTGATGTTGAGGAATGCTGCCCATCCTTGATCTATGGATATTTCTTCTAGAAGAGGTTTGTGTCTCTTTTGTTTTCACACACAGGTGAAAGCTATTGTATTTCCCTGTACTGTGAACATTGTGTGTGTGTGTTCACTTTGGATCTTAACTGCCTTTGGAATTCAAAATGTATAGATGTTGAACCTGATCACATTTATTTATTTATTCATTCGTTCATTCATTCATTCATTCATTTTACTGTATCCGTATAGTTTCCTTCTTAAACTGCTGTCAAAGTTATGGCTTAGTGGTGACTAGCAAGTGTTTTGCATGCAAAATAAAATAAAATAAAATAAAATAAAATAAAATAAAATAAAATAAAAGGGCAGCCCTTCTATACTGGAACATAGCCTCCACTTTCGTAACAATCGCTCTTGTGCCTATAAGGAAGCATAGCTGTTTGCACAGATGGGAATAGTTGTAAGGGGAAACTGGGTTGCTAATTGTCAGGGTTTACCTGAAGCTTTTGTTTTAGATCCCTTTCCAGAGTCTCTGGGAGGAATGGAATTTTAGATTTTCTTTTGTGCTTCCATATTGGGGCATACCCTCCAATTTGGCAAGGACAATCCTTTGTCGTCTCAATATTTACAGCTGCTTTTAAATAGTTTCAGTTTCTCTCTCCTCCCACTTTCGCCTTTCTTCTCAGCTTACTTCAGCTGCTGGAAACTGAGTTCAAAGAGGGAAAGTTGTTTGCACTCAATTGTCTCAGTGGTGGGTGAAAGAAGAGAAGGAGGCAGAGTCCTGTCTTTCCCAGTAGGCTCAAACAAAAGCAAACTGCTGCAGCATCTCCTGGCTTGTGTGTTCTTCCTCATGAATAACTTCTGTCATCTTGTCCGCACTCTGATTTTGCTTGGCCATATGTGTCCCAGTTTTCTTCTGTGAAATGGGAGGTATGTGTTGGGAGATATGCAGGTGTGGGCAACTTGTGATTCTTCATATGTCACTGGATTGCAATTTCTACTGTTGTTATCACGGTTATGATATGTCTGGTGAGAGCACTAGATATCCTTTTGATATCAAATAATTTGGCCTTTGCTTGACCTTCCTCTGCCATCCTCTGTGTTTGCAGAGGTCCACCAGACAAGCACATATTGGGTGCAGCCGTTAATGGTTGTACATCCCATTCAGGCAGGCAGCTTAAGCCTCTCCAATGCTTTAGGGAAAAACCTTCTTGCAAACCGGCTTTGCTCAGCGCGAATCTTTACAAAGATGCATGGTCAAGAGCCGAGCCATTCCTTTATGTCGGGCCATCAGCGTACTGGCCATACTATTGTCATCCAGCGCTAAGCTCATCATGTAAAACCTTACCTTTTCCAAATTTCCTTTGTTCTCACCGAGCATGGCATAGCCTGTAGGTAAAATCCACCCTATAAAAAGTCCCCTTTTCCAAGCCTTCCTCGGATCACCCTGAACGTCCCTCTAGCTTTGCTGCCGCTCTGTCCAGTGAAGTTTCCCCCTCAGTTCCCAATAACTGAGTCTGCCTCCCTTCTTGGAACCCCCGCTTCTCTCCAGGACTACGAGACCAGGTGTCGTATTAGCCATTCCCCAAAAGCTCTCCATTTCTATTTCTAGTTAGCTGTGTGCATGTGGTGTCTTTTATGTTATTTGTGCTCAATAAATGTTATTTTTGTTACTTTAAAACTTGTCTGGCTATGGTCTCTGACCTGAAGCTGTAGACATATGCCCTTTCCACACGGGGGTTTAAAAACGGTGTAGAGCGACCTCTGACGGAGGTCGTCTACACCGTAAAGTGGATTGGGGTGGATTACTTTTGCGTAGTTCCACACCCCAATCCACGCTAGGGCACCGGGAAGTGGTGGCACCACGTGCTTTTTGAAAACCACTTTTCATGTGGTCTTTAAAAAGGATGACTGTGCAGCCGTGTCGCAGCGCCCTGTGTGAATTTGCAGGCGCGCGCAAGGGCATGCCTGCAGATCTGCTGGGGGCGGGCTTACTGGTTGGCGAGCTTCTCCGGTTGGTGGAGAGCCTCCGCCAGTCATAAGCCGCCATTTTGGGCCCCTCAGGATGCCGCAGGACGCTGAGGAGTGTGAAGCAGCAAAAACGCGCTGCTCCACATGGCGACGCACTCAGGTAAGCTCCGTTTCCCCCGTCTTCGCCCGTGTGTGGAAAGGACCATAGGGTAAAAGAGCCTAGCTGAAGTTACCCTGCCTCTCATTAGCTTAAGAGAGTGCTTGAGCTTAATTTCCCCATCCTGTGTTTTTATTTGGTTATTTGGGGGCCCCTCCTGGGACCCCTAACATACAGGGTAACACTGTCGTCACCATCAGCTATTCTTACATTAGTTGACTGTTTCTAAATATCTTTGTCAAAAAGGTATTGACCTGATAGTACTTAAACATGTGAAATTCATTGTTGATGGCAAGTAGTATTCTTCTTTGTAAATTCTTTCTACTTCCACCGATTTTCTGTTGTGTCCAATAAAATCCTACGTGTGAGAACCTCCTAGTTCAGTGGTAAAGGAGAAAGGCAGGAAGGAGAGGAGTCAAGACCCAGTAGGACTGAGGATTGTTTTTGACATTTTCCCCCCAGTACTAAAGTAAGCCCAGCTGAAAGAAAACTGGTGAGTGGGAGGCAGATTTTGCATCTGTTCCCACAATCCTGCTGTATTTAAACTCATATGGCCATGGCAGGGTCTATGTGGAATTAAGGCAAAGTCATGTTTAAAGATGTGTGTGTGGATAGAGACTTCATCAGAGTAGGCCCATTTATTTTTTTTTATTTTTTTTTATAAAAATCTTTATTATTAAAACAAAACAAGACAGAAAACATAAAATAACAAAGGCAAAAAACAAACAAACCAAACCATAATATACAAATCACAAAAAAACAAATACAAATACAAATACAAATAACATTTAACAACAAATTATCCAAATCTAATTATTTTAATAATATATTCCCATAACTTCTCACTTCAGTCTGAGAGTCAGATATTACACTCATTATTTTGACTCGGTGTAGCTTGTCATTTCAGTATATCATTGAATCCTTAGTATCCATCTAAGAACTATGTTTACCATTCCACTATTGTACATGAGTTTCCAAAATGTCGCAGCATTTTTTCCCATTGTTTCTCGAAATTTTCTCTACTCTCTCCCTGCAATGTACAAGTTAATTTATCCATTTGAATTACATCTATCAATTTCATCTCCCAGTCTTCTGTCATCGGCATCTTATTATCTTTCCATTTATGAGCTAGAACTAGCCTCGCAGTTGTTGTTATGTAAAATAGTTGCTTCCCTGCCTTTTTTCCCAAACTTTCATCCCACATTCACAATAAAAAAATCTCTGGAGCCAATTCAAATTTTATACTCAATACCGCCTCAGTTTGTTTATGAATTGCTTTCCAATATTCTTTTACTATTTTACAGGACCACCACATGTGGTAGAAAGAACCCACCTCTGTCCCACATTTCCAACATTTGTTGGAACATTTATTTGTCATCAATGTTAATTTCTGAGGGGTCAAATACCACCGTAGGTACATCTTATAAACATTTTCTCTTATATCTAGACACCTCGTGTATTTGATGGTCCTAGACCAAAGTCTTTCCCACTGCTCTAGCGGAATCGAACGAGAAAGGTTTTGGGCCCATTTAATCATTGGTACCTTAATAACATCGTCTTCTGTGTACCATTTTAGCAAGATTTTATAAATAGCAGAAATTATCTTGGGCTTATTTGAGCAGAGAATTTCATTTAATTCTTCTTCTTTTATCTGGTAATTATTATTCTTAATGTCTTTCTTTAGTTTTTCTCTCAACTGTCTATAAAGAAGCCAATGGCACTTTACTCCCACATCATTTAATTCTTGCTGAGACTTAAACTGAACTTGATTTTTTTTTATTGTCACTATATCTCTATATCTTATCCAATTATCAAATAGGATGTTTTCTCTCTTATAATATGCTTCATGCGGGGAAACCCATGCTGGGATTCTTAAACAAATTCTTGAAACGCATTTTCTCCAAACTTTAAATAAAGCTTTCCTTAAGAAGTGGTTATTGAAATCTTTGCTATTTCTTTCTTTATTAAACCATAAATAATAATGCCACCCCTGACCCAGCCCATCACCCTCTATTTTCAATAATTTCGAATCCTCTAATTTAATCCAAGTCTGTATCCAATTTAACGCACATGAGTGGTAATATAGGGTCAAATTTGGTAGTGTCAGGCCCCCTCTCTCCTTTGCACCCATTAGAGTTTTCATTTTAACTCTTGGTTTCCTACCTTCCCAGATAAATTTACCAATTCCTTTCTACCATTCCTCTATGACCTTATCGTTTTGTATAATTGGGATGGTCTGGAATAAATATAACAATTTTGACAAAATCACCATCTTAGCAGAATTTATCTTCCCTAACCACGATAAATTCAGATTGTTCCAATTTTTTATATCTTTTGTTATTTCATTCCACGTTCTCAAGTAATTATTTTTGAAGAGGTCAGAAACTTTACTAGTAAAAGTAATTCCCAGGTATTTAACTTTTGAAGTCAACGTATATCCTGTACTTTGACT